>LPNX010057226.1:255483-267225 GCA_001517045.1 Pseudotsuga menziesii | reverse complement strand
AGCTTCGAGAGGATGGACAATACGAGCTGCTCATCTTTCTTTTCAATACCACACTGTTTCAGCTGCAAAACTAGTGCTTTGAACTTGGAGAAATATAGCTCTAGGGATTCAAAATTACTGGGACTCAGGGAGATCAGCTCATTTTTGATCTGGTGTCCCCTCATCTCATATATCTTTCCAAAGAGTTCAGAAAGCTTCTCCCATACTTGATCCGGTGAATTCAATCCATCGAGATGGAAAAGGAGGTCTCGGGAAATACTGAGACATAGGAGGCCATAGGCCTCATCTCTCCGATTGTGCCATTTGATCTTCTCTACAGCAGCATTGGGATTTTATTCTGTAGCCATAGTCACCCTGTAGAGGCCTTTCTCTCTCAACAAGATCTCCATCTCTGCTTTCCATTCAAAAAAGTTGAAGGGAGTGAGGATAGTTTTCTGTGAATCCATAGCTTTAGAAAATTTGTCCCGGCTGTCAGTAGAAGGCTCCCAGTCTTGATGTCGAACCTGCAAAACAATTTTTGGAGGAGAGTAACAACCTACAATGGCTCTGATACCATGTAGAAATTCAGGCCTGCAGTAGATTAATTTCACCCACAACAATTAACAATTGATCATGCAAAATTATCAACAATGGAGACTGAATATGGAGCTGTAACACAAAATTATATTAACTGAGTGTACAATAGCCAACCCTGTAATAACATAGGCTGCTGAATATATAGAATACATGAGCAAATCGAATGCATAAGGAAGCATCCAAATCTAGCATAAAGCAGGCTTACCGAAAATAGGCAAATCCCCCATAGGTGTAAAAAGCTGATCCCAAATCTATCAAGAACCCCACGAAGTAGCAAGGGCGCATGGGCAAGCTAAAGAGTGGTCAAATTTCAGCTCATACATGCTTTTGCATGGAGGAAAGAGTGGAGGAGGAAGAGGCAACAAAGCTAATTCACCTCACCTAGTCTTGCTTTCCTATGTGCCTTAAAACACTGAAAAAGCAGGCAATAAAGCAGAAAAAGTAGAAGGGCGCCTAGGAGGCCAGGAATAAAGCAGATTTGATTCCCAAGGCTTTCCCAAGTGCTCCATGAGTCAATAATGGCAAGTTTGACCTCTATGGATAGGCAATTATCAACTTGCACATGGTGGGACTCATGGACTAGGCAAATAAGACAAAATAAATGAAATAATGTCTAAGTGGGTAAATACTATGGGTTGATTATTCTAACAGGTTCAAGAGACTTAGCTAATCTAGATGAAACTAATGCAAGGGTTATGCAAACCTAATATGCTCTTCGATAGAGAGTTCTCTTGACTTGTGTTTCTGCAAGTTCAAGAGTCTTACTTATGAGGATTAATTGACTAAACAAGCACAAGATGAAATTAGTTGATTGGACTCTCTGACAAAGAGCACTCTTGATCCACCTTATGGTGTGACTCAAGAGTGCTCTTGACTTGTGTTTCTGCAAGTTCAAGAGTCTTACTTATGAGGATTAATTGATTAAACAAGCACAAGATGAAATTAGTTGATTGGACTCTCTGACAGAGAGCACTCTTGATCCACCTCATGGTGTGATTCAAGAGATTTACACAGTTGATTTACTTATAAAGATAAACAATTAAAAGAACTTGAAGTAATTAATTCATTCAATGCATTAGAAATGATGGATTAGTAATTAAAATTCCAAGGAAAAGATGCAATTATAATGATGAAGCTAAGCAAATTTAAACTAAGCATACACAAGTGGACTCAACGCAAGCCTCCCTAAATGGGGGAGGATGAGAGTGGGGACTTAAAAACCCCACTCAAAACAAAAGATCTTTATTAACTTTATACAATGTTCCTTAAGGATCCTGATCCTTGAAAGGACTTTTCAAATAAAGGCAAAGTAACTCTACAAATATTATAACTTGTAAAAAAGGAGAGTGCCTTTTATTTTTACTTTTGAGATCTTTCCGAAACTTGTGAAAAGGGAAAAGGGAAGAAGTTTGAAGAGAGTAAAAAGGAGCAAAGGAAAGAGGGCTGAAACAAAATAAGATGAGAGAAGGAAGGCAAACAAATCAAGAAATAACCAAAACCAAGGAAAGGGAAGAATAGGGAAGCCAACTATAAAGCTAAAGGATGATAAAAATCGAAGAGAATGGGGCAGCGAAGGAGAAAATAAGTGGCTATCATAAAAATTATAAAACAGGACAATGAACAAAAAGTGGAAGGAATGGCCAAAAACAAGGTTAAAGAAGGCCCAAAAGCTAGGGCAAAAAGAGGCAAAAAAGGGAAGAAGGCTAGGGCACACTAGGGCTGTCCAAAAAAGAGAAAAATGGATGGTAAAAGGAGTACTAATAGGGCAGCAATGAATAAGAGGTAAAAGAGGCAAAGCAAAGTAACTGGTAGAAGGGGATTGAGAAGAGGAAGAAAGGAAGGATTTTTGCAACTTAATTTCTTAAATTTTTGCCAATTTTCCTGCTTAACCTGTCATGAAAAGTGAGAAACCAGCGAGCTTCTTTCCTACAAAAATGGTGGGTTAAAAAATGGAATACACTATGAACATACAACTAATACTTGAACAAAAAATATGAACTTTGTGCTACTTCAAGTACTAACTAGATCTGAGAAAGAATGCATAACATTTGACACTTTCTAGATCTAAAAATGGAAGAAAGTAGATGTGAAAGATTAGCTTTATAAATCAGAACTCTACTTGCAAACATAAAGTAAAATAATGAGAAAATTTGACTTTAGGGTGAATGGAGAAGATAAACCACTTGGATCTTAAATCCTTGAAATCACTTTGGATCCCAATGGCATGCAGCTGCTAGGTACATATGCTTTTCTCCAAGAAGAGTAGAAGCAACTTGGCTTAACCTCTTACTTGGTACAGTGAAGTGATCTGCAAACACAATATTATACACTTAGCAACATGGGGGTTAAAACATGTGTTATTTACTAATCAAATCTCAAAATCATGAAATACAGTTGAATAAAACAATGCTCTTTGAGGCTTTTGAAAGTAAATGTAATAAATAGGTAACTTGAAAGATACAAATACCTATTCCTACGTGCTTATAGAATTCCTCTAAAGCATGTATTAATACCCACACATTATCAAAAGAAACGAAACTAGAATAATATCACTCATTAGCCGGAACATATGCACTCAGGATCCACGCAACATGAGCCTCCAAATCCTTTCTTTATTAAAAAATAGGTTGCATAATAGCAATAAGCATTACAATATTTTACCATAGGTTCTTTACATCAATCATTCACCCTGATAGAGCTGAAAGAGCCTCTATTTATACAATGAGAGAGTGCTAAAACCCTAAAACCAAACCAAATAACCTAACCAGACTGACCACCTAACAGAAGACCCAAACCTAAATAGGAGGACCGAGAGTGAGGGGAGGCCTCCATCCAAGCAAGGAGCCCCCACTCCAACTGAAAACACTGAAATACACCCTCAATTTAGCCCACACGTGTGGAAGGTGCAACCCAGCTGAGGAGGGGCGTGAGCTGTGAAGGAGGTGACCTGGTGATGTAGGTAAGCTCATCCTTAGGTCTGGATGGAGCCTCCATTAGGTTTGGGAAGCCCACTTATGGTGCAAGCTTTAGTCTTCACCTCAATCAAATTACCAGACCAATGAGTGCTCTCCATCTCATCTTTAGCTGGAGATGACATGTCTACTAACTGATAATAAATTAATTGCTCACTTAATGCCGGCTAAATTTGAGTTATGACAACTCCAAACATCATAAGTGCTCCATGAGATGTCATTTAGCCTTTTATTTCGCCGGATTTGGATTAATTTGGAGAGTTTTAATTTTCTTCAAAATAATCATTTTTTAATAAAAAATCATTTTTATCCTCAAAACTGACTTTTTTGAGAAAAAAGGCATTATGTGTCCGATTGTTGATCTGAAAGCTGGCTCTGACTGGCTGGCTGGTCAAGAATGATTTTTGGCTTAAGGTTAGAGCCTTCAATCACTGAATTCAGAGTCTGGATGGCTTATTTATTACAAACGGGTTTTTTCCATTTAATTCATGGAAAAATTAACCCAAAAAACCTAGGAAAAGTAATTAAAAATTTAAAAATTTAAAAAATAATTTTTTCCCCATTCGAAAAAGATTTTTTCGAAAAAAATCTATATGTCCAGATGACTTATGACATGACCATGATCTACCTAAATAATTCCTAGTAGGTTTATAACATTCAGTTGGGCTCTAAAAATCCCCTAAGGCCCAAAATTCAACATTGGGCATTCTAGCTTTGGAGGAAGCGGGAGAAAACCTCGTCAATTATACTCGGCTGAAGGCAAAGCATAATTGTCAGGGGAAAAAAACTCCCTGGAATACCTTATTCGAGATTCTACATCTCAGGAGACTGAACCACTGAAAAATACCCTACTAGCAAATTTTATTACAAACCCCGCGGGGCCATGGTCAAACTTATTCAAATAAAAAACTACTTAGCCAATATTGGCTAGACATGACAATGGAGCAACTAATACACTGGAATCAGACTTTGAACAAGTCTGTCAACCAGTGGCTCCTAAGGTAACCCAACTTATGGTACAAAAAGTTGGATAAAATGGATATTATATGAGTTTTATTAAAACCGTGGCATAGTCTACAATGCAAGCGAATGGTTGGAAGTTTCACGTGTGAAGTCAACATCACTTGAGACTCGCGCTAGAACCCAAGGAGATTGTGATGGATTGGGATTGGGGGGGACCCACATACTCTTATTTAAATATTTACAAACCTTTGTTCAAATTGATCATTGACTATTGTGTCGTACCATTCACATGAGAGAAAGGATCGCACGTGTAGTTTGTTTGGAAAGTGATTGGGTGATGTGTCCTTTGGGAAGTTAGTTGGTTGGAGAGGTGGCATTTACCTCTTAAGTTCCACTTCTGATTAGCTCAGTTCAACTTGGTGAGACTCTTCTTCAACTTAGCTTAACACTGAGCTTGATCTTTAGTTCATTAATTACCCCCCGGGGCTTGGTTTTTGTATAAATACGAGGCCTTCTTCCTCATTCTAGACGGAAGCAAGGAACCTCTGCTCATGTACTATTGTTGTTTATCTGAATAATATTGATACTTTGGAGGTCCATTGGTGTTGATGTTCATGGTGAATGGTGTATGCTCATTGAGGTAATATTGTTCTAGTTTGTTTATGCTTGGAGTAAATTGGTAATCGATCTAGCTTGGAGGGTTTTTATTAAACACATGGGGTAAATATTTGACGTTTCAATTTATTTACTGATATTTTGGATTATTGAGATTCAAGAGTAGCATTTTTATTAAGCTATATTCATGCTCCTTTTGGTTTCCATTTGTTAAATATACTAGAATTGATCCTTTTTGTGCAAGTGTGAACAAGTTTTTTGCAAGTTACGACATTGGAGTAAGGGGAAGAGCTCAGTTGCATCACCCTCTTCTTTAGACCTTGAGGAGTCTACATGTTCTTGTGCCCATGAATGTCGTGCCTTCAAATCTCACAAGGATTCAAGCTTTGGCAAAGCTTTCTCTTCTTCCTCTTTCAAACTTAAAATTTCTCCCTCTTCCGATTACTTGTTAATTATGCTTAAGAAATAGATCTTCTCTTTCTTTCCTAGTATTCGATCTAGTATTCTTTAAGCATTCAGATCTAATTTGTTTTCAGAAGAACTTCATCATTCGATTAGGTCTAAAGCTAGAAATTTGTACTTACATGCAAAGAAAAATTCAAATTTTTTTCATTTTTGCATTGTCTTTCCCATCATTTTATAACATTGTTAGCTCGCTGGTTTTTAGCAAGTCTGCGCATAAAAGTGAAGTTTTGGAGTGACCAAGAACATTGAGGAGGCCTCAGAACAAGCTAGTGGACACTCACTTTGATATAGTTTCTTGATATACCATTGTAAGCTCTTAGATCCAAGTTTATTGGACTAAGAAGCACCCCATATTTGTCATAAAAATTGTAAAAGAATTAAACGAGAGAAGTGGGGTAACCAGCACCCACATCCCATCTCCCCTGGGGGGATTTGTGTCTTTGTCACTTTTTGTGAGATTTCATTTTTCTAACCCCACCACTTCACACACTCACTTTTGAGTGCAGGGTGTATATTTATTTCACATTTTATGTTTAATTTAGTGTTTTATTTTTGCAAAGGTAACTTAGAGATAAAACCATTCTTCATCGCCACGAATTATGCTCTCACCTCCACCCAAAGGCTTTGCCGGTTAGTGGAGGTTGATCAAAAAAGTGACGCATAAGTTTGGCCAACATATTTCTTGCATTAATAAATATTTTATTTCTCTTGTTTCCTAACTTATTGTAGTAAAAAGAACCAAAGCCTCTTGAATCTCACTGAAAAGTGAATCAAGAGCACTCTCTATCGGAGAGATTTAATTTTTTAGATTAATTTTGTTTATCATTTTGCTAAGTAATTAAAGTAATCCAAAATCTCTTGAATCTCTCCATAAAGCGGATCAAGAGTGCTCTCTATCAGAGAGTTTACTACTTTTTTACTTCCTTTTGGCATCTGGGTCTTGTTTTCAATAAGCCTCTTGAACATTGTCATAAGACAGAGTCAAGAGCGTTCTCTGTCAGAGAGTTTTTCCTTGAGATCTTAAGGGGTTGGATTACTCAAGACGGTGACTGGATTTGTTAATCTTACAAGTGATAACCATAATAAAATATTCACCCCCATAAACCAACGAACCGACATTGTTTTGAGAAATACCCAGGTAGTGGGGAAATTCCTACTGGTGGCACCGGAAATCACCATTGTCATAAATTTCTAGCTTGCTGGTTAAAGTTCCTTGGACACCTAGCCTAGAATATTGGACGGTCCATTAGGTCACCAAGGGGAGCCACTGAAGGTATACTTTTCCAGTTGGACTCGTACCTTGCTTTCTTAGCCTTAATAATCAAGATCACTAAAACTCATAAAAACAACCAAGATAATTTGCACAACATTCACGTCAAAATTATTCTGAGACTTGTATCTTCAGAATCCCCAAGCACTTCATATATTTGACTCCATTTGGCATTGGTCATTTTGAACTTTTATGCATCACCATTAATCTGGGCCACTTTTCCATTGGAATTTGTCTAAGTTATTTATCTGTGGATGCTATCTTATTTAACAAGTCTTCATTGTATTATTTATCTCTAAATCTTGCATCTTGTGATCACAACATGGATTGATTTTTATCTTGTGTTTGTCTCACTTTCGTAAACTGTGATCTCATTGTTAAACTCCTAAAAAACACCCATCCGCATCCACAACACCTAAAAACACTTAAAACACAAGAGCCATAGAAAACCCTTTGTTAGAAACAACCCCCCTTGGCTTCGTTAGGAGTTATCCTAAGTGAAGGAGCTGAGATTTAGGTGACAGTACCTAGCTCTTTGCTTGCCCCCAAGGCCACACTTCTCCCACTTGTAGTGAGGAGACAGCTTTCGAAAGATTTCTGCTACTAGTGTGCATCTCAGCGGACAACACGCCCTCTTGAATTTTTGAGTTGATCCATGTGAGATGTATCCGACTAATCTTAGCCATAGATTATGATGGTTTTATCTTATGATCTTGACCATTTATCTTTTTGGATATAGGTATTATGTACTTGAGAGATCTATATATTGGATGCTCTCTCATTTATAAAGGGACTTTTGGCTCTCGAAATATCGAAGATAATAAAACTTTTGTAGAAATTTCTTGGGAGCTTTGTGAATATCGTGGATGTGATTATTATGCCTCTTGCATAGACATTTCAGTGAGATTTTGTTAGTTTTTCAACATTTAGCTATCATTATATTAGGATCTTTACTGAGAGAATAATAAGTACAGCAATCAAACACAAGCACATCACAAGAGACAAGAGACACAAAGAGTTTTCCTCAAGGAAACCATAAAGGAGAAAACCCTGCAACTTTCTCATAGATAGAATCAGCACCAAAATAGTAAAAGCGCCAAAGAAGTAGTCTTCTTCTTCTGTCTAGTCCCAGTATTTCCTTCCTCACTAATGCGCCACACTTGAGTGAGTGAATGATGTGTGTTACAAGTGATAAATAGAGAGGCTCTCACTCTCTATTTATATTCTTCCGTTCACTTGAAGTGCACTCAATCATGTCGGCCCAACTTAACAATTACTTACTAGAGCCTACATCTCTATGAGTGTATATTAACCCTAGTGCCTCGAAACTGTGGGGACTTTAACAATGACTTGACATGACGTGTTTACATTATTGATCCTCCTGATCGGAACATTGAGGCATGACAACATGACTCAAATACATAATAGAAACATCCCGGAATAAACATCGGGTTACAATACATAAGATACATATATGAATACATTCCGAAGTTACATATACATCAACACTCCCTCTTAACTAGGAAGGTATTCTTTCGACACAATTTTCAGCATTGGTCTTCTTCTCTGTATCAACTAGATCATCTCGTCATCTACATCTTGAGTCTTCTGAGTCTTCAAGTCATCTTCATCTTCAAGTCATCTTCATCTTCAAGTCAAATTCACTGGATCTGGATCATCTCTTGATCTGGATCATCATGGAACATCATCACTGGATCTAGATCAACATCACTGAACTGGATCTGGATCATCTCTCGATCTAGATCAGCATCACTATACTGTATCTGGATCATCACTATTGGATCTGGATCATCACTCGATCTAGATCATCACTGGATATCATCACTGGATTTGGATCATCACTCGATCTGGATCATCACTGGTGCTATCTCATGATTCTTCTCGTCACAGGAAGTTCTATAGAGCCAGCCCTTTTTCATGCTGGTTGTATGCCTACTCATCATGTAGGTATTTTCCCAACACTTACATCTAACCTACTCATCAGAAAGGCATGCCCAGCACTTACATCTGACCTACTTGTCAAAAAGGCATGCCCAGCACTTACATCTGACCTACTCGTCAGAAAGGCCCAGCACTCACATTCACCAGCATGATAGGACATCACATCACTAACATCTGTGAAAAGGCTCAGCACTTACATCTGACCTACTCGTTAGAAAGGCACATCCATCCAGACAGGAACACATCCTATCATAGTGATAGAAGAATCCCATCCAGACAAGAACACATCCTATCACAGTGATGGAATATTTTCCCACTTTCATCCAAACAAGAACACATCCTATCACAATGATGAAATAATCCCATCTAGACAAGAACACATCCTATCACAGTGATGGAATATTTCACACTTTCACCCAGACAAGAACACATCCTATCATAGTGATGAAAGATTTCAGCACTTACATATGAGCACGTGGGAACACACCCCTCAATCGCTCCAGAAAGGCTCTGCACTTACATCCATCCAGACAAGAACACATCCTATCACAGTGATGGAATGGCTTGCACTCACATCTGATCCTACGAGAATACATCTCAGCAGTCATATCAGAATGGCCCCCAGTCCTCGACTGAGCTACCTGGTAACTGACCAGGCACCTCCATTCTCCTAGAGAATCGCAGCTGCCCTTACATCCGACCTACTCGTCAGAATGGCCAACACTCACTTATGACATGGAAGGAACTAAATCCTTTAGCCATGAACAGAATGGTTCAGCCCTTACATCTGACCTGCTCATCATAATGGCTCTCTCAGTCCCTGACTGAGTGTTCCTGGTAACTGACCAGGTGCCTCCATTCCCAAAATGGCAATCAGCACTCATATCTGACATGGAAGGAACCAAATCCTCTCACCATGACAGAATGGATCAGCCCTTACATCTGACCATGGAAGGAACCAATCCTCTCACCATGTCAGAATGGCTATGGATCTCATCACTCATATCTGACATGGAAGGAACTGAATCCTCTCACCATGACAGAATGGCTCAGCCCTTACATCTGACCTGCTCATCAGAATGTCTTTGGGACTCATCACTTTCCCTCAGAGGAAACCTTGATCTGGAGAACACCAGGCTTCTCCATGAAGTACTCAAACTTCACTCTGGTTAATGACTTCGTCAACACATCAGCTATCTATTCCTCCGTCGCAACATACTGGAGCTTCACTACTCCTCTCTGCACCATATCCCTGATATAGTGATACTTGATCTCGATATTTTGACTTGTCATGGAACACTGGATTCTTTGACAAATTCATGCAACTCTGGTTGTCACAATGTATACAAGTAGCATTCAACTGGAGATCAAATATATCAGACAGTAGCTTCCACAGCCATACTGCCTCACAACTAGCTGAACAAGCTGTGACATACTCTGCTTCAGCTGTACTCAGTGCCACATAGGATTGCTTCCTGCTAAACCAAGAGATCACACCTGATCCCATACTGAAGCAACATCCCGAAGTAATCTTCCTGTCGATGGCACTTCCTACCCAATCTGAATCAACATAACCCTCTAGGTTAATCTTTTTATTCGCATCGTACTTGAGCCCATAATCAATTGTACCCTTCAGGTACCTCAGAATATGCTTTGCAGCAGTTAAGTGAACACTTCTCATATTTGTCAGGTACTGGCTCAAGGTGTTCACAGCAAAACAAATGTCTGGTCTTGTGTTCGTCAGGTACATCAATGACCCAATCATCTAACGATACATCATAGCATCAACCGACTCCGATGAAGCATCACTCAATAGCTTCAGTTTCGATGCCATAGGTGTGGCCATATCTTTGTAGTCCATCATCCCAAACCTCTTCAGGATCTCTACTGCATACTTCCCTTGTCCAAGGAAGATTCCATCTGTACTCTACCACACCTCCATACCTAGAAAGTAATGCATCAACACATAACAGGAGCATCACTGGTCTTCCACCTTCAACCTTGAAGCAAAGGTTGGAATCCACAATAGCCTAGATTCATCAGTAATCTATCCATCCTGTCGTACCATGTCAAACCTCAGGATATTTTGTAGTCACTCCCTGTGAAGCGGAGCATCATACTCCCTCTGTCTTCCGTACTCTATGCACTGAAATATTCTATACCGGAGTGACAAGTAGTATCCATCTAGTGTATAGACTTGCATCTTCAACCTTGTAGCAAAGGTTAAGATCTTCATCAATCTCATCATGTGTGTGTTTCACATGGGTCTCTTCTGAACTCATACAATGCCTTCTTTCATTTGCACACATTATTATGCATGTCATGTGACTTCACTTCTAGTAGCTGTAAATGTTTCTTTGTAGTCTATGCCTTCTTTTCGTGAGAATCCTCGTGCTATGAATCTTGGTTTGTATCCCACAATGTTTCCATCTACTGCATGATGGAACTACTCGGGTCTCGATACTGCGCCCTAACATCATTCTTCTTGAACTGGTCTTCCCTTTCTTCTTGGTGGCTGGAAGGTTCTGCATCAATGATGTCACTGCACTCGTCATATTATTTTGAAATGTCGTCACTTGCTCTTCGAAACAAGTCTTCATTCTTCTTTGCTTGTAGGTGATTATGTATGTGGTCTTTCCTACAAGTCAAATGCATTTGTATGGTTAGAAACATTTCATAAGGAATATTTATACTGGCAAGTTCTTATGCATAAATATATGATCATGCAACTACTTTAGCCAATACAACATTCATCCATATCTCACTGAAACTTTCTAGATGCCTTCCATCTCTACCAGGACAACATTGAGATTGTGCACTAATCCAATATGTCAGCAAAGAGGTTTCATTCTAGATAAGTAGCAATGGAGAGTTATATAGCACCATGAGCTACTTACCCATCACATGCATATTAGTAGC
>LPNX010057226.1:221457-255363 GCA_001517045.1 Pseudotsuga menziesii | reverse complement strand
TCCTATCATGCATAATACAATAACTGAATATAAACAAATGCATAACAAAACAATATCATGAAATGA
Source organism: Pseudotsuga menziesii (assembly GCA_001517045.1). Classification (NCBI taxonomy): domain Eukaryota; kingdom Viridiplantae; phylum Streptophyta; class Pinopsida; order Pinales; family Pinaceae; genus Pseudotsuga; species Pseudotsuga menziesii. The sequence goes on along the minus strand of LPNX010057226.1, from coordinate 255,297 downwards.
CAATTGAATACTTATCTTTATTTGTTTCGTGGGTAGTCTCCTTCTTGAGCCTTCAGCTTCATCGTCTTCTTCATTCATGATAGCATCATTTCTTATCCAAATGCTAAGGTGGATAAGAAGTTCTTCAAGAGTTGAGTTCTTCATATTCCTCATCGCTTGAGGTATCTTCTTTGGATGGTGAGAGCTTGATCTTCAATTGCTCCCATCTTCTCTTCTCTTCTTATGAGTCGAGCTTCTTCTTCTTCCCAGAGTCTGCTGAAAGTAATCACTTCCTTCTGGAACACATTCCTTGAATGAATGAGTTCCACGATTCTGGGAGGCCATTCACAGTGGCCATCACCACTTCTGCATTCTTCACTTCTTCTTTTACCGCTTCAAGTTGTTCTTTGATTTAAGAGACCCTTATGACTGCATGGTCTCTGCATTCTGGATCTTCACATTCTTCAACTGGTTTCTTAAGATCATATTCTGATTTCTATTCTTCCCTTCCAATAGCTTGGTCAAGGAATCAAACCTCATCGGTGTCTTTAGGGAAGACATTTGTGGTACAAGTTGATCCATGACTAAATCAACCATGATCTTCTTGTCCTTGACCAAGTTCTTCTTGTGTAATGCATCTAACCTCATCCCCCTCTGAAACTGGAACCTCTCTACTCATGTAGGTGTCCAATTCATTTTCTTCAGAGAGATCATATACTTCTATGCTTGGAATTTGTGAGCTTCACCAATCTGATGTGATAGATCACTTTGAAACGAGAACTTGAAATGAAAATAGCAAAGAATTAAATCTTACCGAATTAAGGTGTACGTCCTTGTTCCGGAGCTGGCTGTTCTAGGGTTTGTCACAGAAACCCTAATTTTCAAAACTTGGAATCTTTTAGATATGATTGGATAGACATATATATATCTTGAAATGGAGCTGTCCAATGTCCTCCTTTTCTGAAAAAAGTGGAGGGAAGCTCCCGGAACAGGAAGCCCTAATTTTCCAATTTCTTCTGCAGAAATTCTTGTTAATGTTTTTGTGATATATCCGAAATTAATGCTTCTCTATGTCTGAAAATTATCACTGAGGTAACCTCACATGTCCCTGATCCAACACCATAGGTTTCACCATTTGGGATTTATGATCATTTTCCCAAGGTGACCTGTTACAGGATTGTTCAGAACAGCAAAGTTGTATGGCATGCCACGTTTCACTGGTTCATCTTCTGAGTCTGATATTCGAAAAACTGAAATTAAAGTCCGTTTCCTTTCTGGAACATCTTCAGGAATTCCATTTGGACCTCTGTAGCCCAATATATTGCAGATCTCCCCAAATTTCTTGTTTAGGGATGAATTCTGGAAGAGGCTGGAACCCTAACTTGGAGAGATCATATCTCCTGGAATCAGCGAATATGAGGCTGATTTTTGGACACAATGTTCATAAGGATTTTATCTTCGGCCCCTGAAATTTTCAGCTTCTGATACTTCGCCAACCTCGGAATATAGCGACTATACCAAAACGTATCAGTTTTAGTATTTAGGGTTTTTCCTAGCTCGGGGTCAAACTAGGGTTTGACTTTTCTGGAGTTTCACCCAACCAAATTTATTGACCCAAGTCTCTAAAAGTCGGTTTTGATGAGGAGATAAATCCTATGCTAGTCTCACTCAAAAATTTCTCTTCTATAGAAATCCCTAATTTCCGCATCGAAAACTAAAAATGCTCAGAATCGAATTCCACTTCGACAGAAAGATGCGCCCTTCAATGGAGAGTCATCCTAGCATACTTTTACTGATAGATTATGGAGAGAGACCCAAAAAGTAAGAATCCCTAGCTTCTGTAGCTGCACAATGTCTTCTTCTTAGGTAGCTCTGATACCATGTTAGTTTTTCAACATTAAGCTATCATTATATTAGGATCTTTACTGAGAGAATAACAAGTACAACAATCGAACACAAGCACATCACAAGAGACAAGAGACACAAAGATTTTTCCTTGGGGAAACCATAAAGGAGAAAACCCCACAACTTCCTCAGAGATAGAATCAGCACCAAAATAGTAAAATCCCCAAAGCAGTAGTCTTCTTCTTCTGTCTAGTCCTAGTATTTCCTTCCTCACTAATGCGCCACACTTGAATGAGTGAATGATGTGTGTTACAAGTGATAAATAGAGAGGCTCTCACTCTCTATTTATATTCTTCCGTTCACTTGAAGTGCACTCAATCATGTCGGCCCAACTTAACAATTACTTAATAGAGCCTACATCTCTATGAGTGTATAATAACCCTAGTGCCCCGAAACTATGGGGACTTTAACAATGACTTGACATTACTTGTTTACATTATTGATCCTCCCGATAGGAACATTGGGGCATGACAACATGACTCAAATACATAATAGAAACATCCTAGAATAAACATCGGGTTACAATACATAATATATATAGATGAATACATTCCAAAGTAAAATATACATCAACAGATTTTGTATGCAAACAATAGTATTCTGTGAGGGTCGTACCCATCTTTTTGCAGGTAGCAAATTGGAGGAGATTGTTAGGGAAACCTGCATCGTCTTTCAACCAAATCATCTCATGTTCAGGGAGTGATCAATTGTTACTTTGTGCATTGAATATTTATTTGTGGATGTTGTATGTAGCTTATCATTTTCATCAGTGAACAATTCTAACTTCGATAGATTGATTTTGCAGGTGGAGAAGAGGGGGCGCACTTCCTCATTTGGGCGTTTTTCCTTCGTTGGATGCCATATCTAGCTCGAAATTGTAATTAAGTGGAAGAATCATCGACATCTAAGGAGATTGAAAGTATACTCAGGTACGATCTACAAGGTATGTATTGCGTTTCATTATTTTTATCCAATTGTCAAACAAACCCTCTTTCTTAAAACCAGCGAAGCATGACTCGGGAGAGACTCGCGAGTCTCGATGAGTGGAACCCCAGCTCGAGTAACTAACACCTACTCGGCTCAAACTTGTATGGAATCGACAACTCACAGAACTCACCTGACTCGGCATGCACTCATCAGACTCGTCTGGAAACTCGACCTTGATTGGACCCGTAGACTCGTCTGAAAATTGACGCTAGAGAGATTAAAGAGGGTCGAGTTATTATTCACCCAATCTGTTATTCATGGTCGCTGGTGGTCTATAGTATTGCTAAGAAAGAAAAGGAGAGTGGAGGTCGATAAGACGGTGGAGGAGGTTGTTCGATTGGTGCTCGGCCGCACATAGTTCGTAGTCATAGTCTCCTGTTCATGATCGCGGGTGCTCTAAGTCTGCATTCTGTTCATGATCGCGGCAGCTCCAAGTCTACAACCTGTTGGGTCATCTGTGGTCGTGCAATGGTTTCCACCGTTGAGTTCGCTTGGAAGGAGGTCGTGCAATGTCCAGTATTGTTTGGACTTTAGAAGTTTTGTTTTAATTTTATTTATGTTATACAATATATATAATAAAATGAATCATAATTTTATTGTTTTTAAATTTAAATTTTAAATTTATTGTTTTAAATTTTAAATTTTATTGTTTTAAATTTTAATTTTATTGTTTTTATTATTTAACTTTAAATTTAAATTTTAACTTTATTGTTTTAAATTTGTTATCCACTTATTTGTACCATAGTTGGATTCGTTGAGAAGCCTCCAGTTGACAAACATGACAAATGTTTGATTCCGATGTATCAGATGATTTTCCTTTGTGTCTAGCCAGTTTTGGCTAGTCAGTTTTTGTTTTGAATAATTTTGACCATGGCCCCACGGGGTTTGTAATAAAATGTGCTAGTAGGGTGTTTTGAGTGGTTCGGTCTCCTAAGATGTAGAATCTCAACTAAGGTATTCCAGGGAGGTTTTTTCCCTTAACAATTATGCTTTTCCTATAGCCGAGTATAATTGACGAGGTTTTCTCCCGCTTCCTCCAAAGTTGGAATGCCCGATTTTGAATTTTGGACCTTGGGGGGTTATTAGAGCCCAACTAAGTATATATAAACCTACTAGGTATTATTAGAATAGAGCATGGTCATGTCCTAAGTCAATAGGACCATCAAAAAAAAAAAAATTGAAAATTTTTTACTGGACGTGTTAAAAAATTATTTTTTAAATTTTTAAATTTTTAATTATTTCCTTAAGTTTTTTTATTAATTTTTCCATAAATTAAATGGAAAAATATCGTTTGTAATAAGTTAGTCATCCAGACTCCGAATTCAGTGATTGAAGGCTCGAACCTTAAGCCAAAAATCATTTTTGATCGACCATCCAGTCAGATCTAACTTTCAGATCATCAATCGGACACATAATGCTCATTTTCTCAAAAACGTCATTTTTTGGGAAAAAAATGATTATTTTGGAGAAAATTTAAAACTCTCCAAATTAATCCAAATTCAGTGAAATAAAATTATAAATGACATGTCAATGGGAATTTATGATGATTGGAGTTATCATAACTCAGCTTCAGTCAACATTCAATGAACAATAAAGATATATTCAGTTAATGGACTTGTCATCTCTAGCTAAACTCCGAAATTGGATGAGATGGAGAGCACTCATTGGTTTGATTATTTGATCAAGGCAGGGACTGATGATTATATTATGATCTACTGGCAGTGGCTCCTCCAGACCTAGCAACAACTCTTCCTTACCTAGCCCACGCCTCTCTTCAGCTTGTTCACGCCCCTCTCTTCATTCTCACGCCCCTCTTCCTCATGAAGGCGTCATTACACGTGTGGGATCTTTCTGGGCTTGGTTTTCACTGTTCAGGGTTGGAGTGGGGGCTCCTTTCCTAGGTGGAGGCCTCCCCTCACTCTTAGCTCTTCTGCTTTAGGTCTGGTCTTTTAGTGGGGTGCCGGTTTGGTTAGGTTTGGTTTTAGGGTTTTAGGGTTTTGGGTTCTTCTTTCATTGTATAAATAGAGACTTCTTTAGCTTTATTGGGATGGATCTTTGATTGTAAAATTACTCTGTAAGAATTTGTAATGGCTTATGCTCATATTTTGCAATAAAATCAAGACTTTGGAGATCCATGCAACTCATTATTTGTGGTGAATGAATTTTGTGAGGTGATTTATGTCCATCTATTTCATTTTAAATTCTCATATATGATCTAATCAATTAGTTTTAGAAGTATAACGGTTTAGAACGTAAAATCTTCCATTTACAGTTGTTAAGTTGGTTGATTATGCTAGTTTATTTAAAAGATTTCATGAGCAAGACATATTTGGTTATATTAATGTTGATGAGTCTTTATGTTTATTAGCATGCTAGTTGATTGATCTCACCGGGCGTTTGAAGTGTTTTGATCTTGGATAGGATCTATCATCTTGGAGAAGGGTGTGAGCTCAGTTGCATTTAGCTCATCTTCAAGATCACAAGTTTTTCTTTTAACATTGGTTTCTCTACAGGATCTACAATAGCTTGGATGTTTCCAAGAGGAAGGCTTTAAGATTCTTTGTTTTCTTCAAGTTCCATCTCATAAATTCTTCTTTAAAGTTCTTTTGGTTACCGGTTACTTAGGAAGCCCTAGTTTACTTCTTTCCATCCTTTGGCTTCCATTTCATTGCCTTGTTTGGATTTCCCTTCTTCCTTCCTCTTCACTGCCCTCTTTTCACTCAGTTTTGCAGCCCTCTTTATTCTCTTTGGACAGCCCTCTTTTTACTTAGTTTTCACCTTTTTTTTAATGCTTTGGACAGCCCTCTTTCTCTTCCTTTTGGACAGCCCTCTTTTGACTGTTCGCTGCCCTCTTTTTTACTGTTTTACAGCCCTCCTTTTGCCTTTGGACAGACCTTTTTTTCACCTTTAGGACAGCCCTCTTTTTCACCTTTTCTCTCTTCCTTTTATTGGTTTTTCTCCTCACTCTTTCCTCCTCTTTCACCACTGTTTTTTACCCTCTTTTTTTGAGATTTTAGTTTGTAGTTTGTCTTTAATTTTTTTTATTAATGCATAACGTTTGAATTGTTCAAAGCTCTTATTTGCAAGAAGAATCAAGAAAAAAACAAAGGATAAAAGCAAGCAAAAGAGTAAGAAAAAACAAAAAAGACAAATTTTCCCTCTTCTCTCCATCCCTTTCTCTCCCTGTTCTTTCAGGGAAAGGCAAAGAACAAGTCATCAAAAAGTTGTAAAATTAATAAAAAGCAAGTGGGATTACGGCTCCCACACCCTTCTTCCCCTATTTGGAAGAAGCCTGTATCGTCTCATTGTCATGCTTTTGATTTTTTGTTTAAATTGCTAATGGTAGAATAGGGTAGGATAATTGCATAATCGTAATCAAGTAGTGCATGTTTTGATTAATTTATTCTCCATAGAAAATGAAGTAAAAATTGTGTTTTGATTGTTTAATTGAACGTGGCATAATTTCTTACTGTATACTTACCCCATTGATTTCCCGATTAGGGCCCTAAAAATCCTGAAAGAGACTCTTGGGTAGTTAGATTGTTTATGTTTTACTTCTTTTTAAGTTTAACAATCTAAGTAAGACTCTTGAACTTGCAGTAACACAAGTCAAGAGCACTCTCTATCGGAGAGCATTCATAGAACTGCATATCCCTGCATTAGGCATCTTAGATTAGCTAAGTCTCTTGAACCACTATCATAAGATGGGGTCAAAAGCGCTCTTTTTCGGAGAGTCCTAATTAATTAATTTAATAAAACTTGCAACACACACCCCTTAATTAATTAACTTTGTTCTCTCCTTGCCGGAGTATGCTCTGACCGATCTCAAATTGGAGTACCCAGAAATGACACTGGATCTTTAATATTACAAGAGTAACTTAATAAAACTTAAAACCCCGTAACCAACACACAGACGTTGCAGAGAACCTTCTAAAGTACTTCCTAGTAGAGGCACCAGAAACCCATTGTCTAAGCTTCTCAGCTAGCTGGTCAATCTTTGCGATACTGGCCTGGGATACTAGGCGGGCCCGACATGTCTTCAACGAAGTGAACATAGAATATTCTCCCAGATTTTGAAAAACCTTCATTGACACCTTCATCAAGAGTACATAAAATTCTTAAAACCTACCAAGAGCATTCGCATAACCTATATTCACTAGTTTGATTTCTAGACTTATTATTTTCTTTGCGCATTTCAGTATCATTGACTCCATAAGGCACTGGTCCTTGTTAAATCTGCATAATTATCTTATTTTGATCAATTGTCTGTGGTTTATTATAATTTCTATCTCTGAATGCTTAATTAAAGTCTAGAATCATTACTTATCTTTTTAATCTCTTGCTAGCAACGTGGATTGCTTTTGATTATTTGTCATATTATTTGTCATACTCATAATAAGTAAACATATTTAATCATAACAACTCCTAAATAACACCCATCTACATCCATAACTAATTAAAATACTTTAACCACCTTGAGCCTTAGAAAACTCTTTGTTAGGGACTACCCCCCTTGGCTTAGTTAGGAGTTAACCTAAAGAGAGGAGCTAGGAGTAGGTGACAGTACCTAGCTCTGTGCTTGTCCTCAAGGTCACACCTCTCCCACTTTCCTAAGTAAGGAGATAGCTTTCATTAGATTTCTGTTGCTGTTGTGCAATCGGCGGACAACAAAATTTAAATTTTATTATTTTAAATTTGAAATTTATTGTTTTTTATTTTAAAGTTTACTTGTTTTTTAATTTTTAATTTTTAATTTGTAATTTAGAATTTAGTTTTAAATTTGAAATTTGTTTTTTAATTTTTAATTTAGAATTAAGTTTTAAATCTGAAATTTGATGGGCATGTGGCTGAGTATCTCAGCTACATAGCCATTGCGGGATGAGATACTCAGTGAAAGGCCCATCAAGTTTCAAATTCAGAACTAAATTCTAAGTTCTAAACGAAAAAACAGTTAAATTTTAAAATTTAATAACAATTCAATTAAAAATTAAAAACATTAAAATCATATTTTTATTAAACATTAAATGAAAAATTAAAATCATATGATGATGATGATCACTATTTAAATTTTTGCATAAATAAATTGATCGTGTTTATGACATAATGTTTATGTCATATGAGATAATGTTATAAATTATTGCATAGATTGTAATTTACAACTTGTATGGATTGGAAATGCCTTTTAACCTCTATTTTGTGCCCAAAATGTACCATATTTTAATTTTTTTCCTATTTGCTGAGTCTGTCCTGAGTTTTTCGCGAGTTGGCGAGTCATATGCCAATCAAGTCTTTGCCTAGTCCGAGTCATGCAACATTGCTTAAAACCCCTGTTTCCTAGATCTGATAGACCCGGTGAGTTTTTGATGACGGCCATCAAAACCCACTTGGAGATTAATGAATAAACCCTAGATCTCAAGTTTAATGTTAATTGGAAACCATTTTCCCTGGGATCTAGCAATAGTCACTCTAGGTGCGGGTGCTCCTCTTGGGTGGGTGGCCATTTCTTCAGATCTATCAGATGGGTATGCTTGGACCCCCCTCAAAATCATAGATCCAACCTTCAAGCACCTCAATCTTGTCATCTCATGCCATGATCTACTCTTTTGGGTCCACTTTGTCCACTTATGCAAAAACCCTAGGTGGGTCTCTTTAGGGTTTCATTTCATTTGGCTAGATCTCCCTAGATCTACTTATTTAACTCATTTGTGGTACAATCTCATCCAAGTTGGGTTATATCCTATCTATACTAAGCCTCCCCAACTTGGCCCTAATCTCCATACCACTCTAATTTGATAGATCTAGTCTTACCCACTCATTATCTCTCCTCTCTTGTACATTGTCAAACCCTAGGAGTGTCTTGAGTAGGTGTGATATCCTCTTAAGCTAGTAGGGTCTCCCCCTTTTTCATTCTCCTGATTGATCTAAAGTGACAAGAGCCCGTCCAGTGTGACATCTACCATTTATCCGTAGTGGACAAGGCCTTTGCGGTGTCACCGGTTAGCTACCTCACCTCTACCGTCCCAGATGGGATACCTTTAGTGGGTAGCTACACTTTGTGTGATAACAAGACCTTCAACTTGCAACTAAAACTCCTTCATTGAGCTCCAATGAGAATTTGAAATGGCATCTCCATCAACCAACTTGGAAAGGAATCTAACTCCCTAGAAATTGTTTCACAAGCAAGGAAAGTGAACATTCACCGTGCAATGGAAAAGCAAAATCTCTCCAAAATTCCAAAGGCCAATTAACAAATGATCAAAAGACATTCGCCTTCCTCATGACATCCTTTTATTAACTTCATGAGTCCTCCTAAGGTCAAATTTTCCTCCATGGGCTTTCTCCAACTCATCTTAGTGGTTTAGTAACTCCTATGACACTTGTCTTCCTCTTCATGCTCCAATTATTTACCCAATTCTAATGGCTTCCTCTAACTCCCAAATTCGACCTCTTGGTGGCTATTTTCAGCCCTGCCATGTCAAATTTGTCATATGTCTGCAATCAGGTCTGGATTTGTCATACTTGTCATAGAATCTTTCATCATTTGTTGTCATAGAGTGCATGGAGTCTCCTTCCAAGTGGCACAGATTGTCTTCTAGTCTCTTCGTCTTGCATGGGAGTTACTCTCTGTTATCACATATATAGTAGCCAGGATACCATATTCTATTTTTTAAACACAGTACTTTTTTCAGCCAGATCTCTTACATATGACATGCTGAGATGAGCAGTTTTGCCGAATCATTATTATATTTGTGGACTATTGTACTCTCCCATGTCAGGACTGAGTCTCAGGACACTCAGATTTGAGGACCGATGTAGCCATTTAGTCATTGCAAAGCAGTTATTGATGCCTAGATGTATATCAGTGCTTTCTCATTGGACAAATGATGTTTTAGATGGATTATATGCATGACTATGACTCAAATTTTTATATTGTGTTATGGTTATCATTGCTCTTATACTCATTTTTGTGACATGTATTAACATGTGGTGTCATGATCTGGTGGTCATAATTATATGGACTTGGATGTATTTGTATTATGTATTGATGTCCCTACTCTGACTTTGAAGTTCATGATCTATACTCATTGGTTTTAACCTCCTTAGGGAGAATAGAGGTAGTCATTCCCACCATTGTTTTGTCTTGCTAGTGTTGGCTTCACCTTTCACTATCTCCACCCATCCATTACCTTCTAGTTTTTTTTTCAACCTGACTGGCTTCTTAACTTATGGCATGGAGGACCTTTTTCCCCGCTAGACCCTTTGTTGGACAAGCCTCCCTATTTATATTGTGTCTCGGCTCTGAGTTGGTGATAGAACTTGCCTTTGGTGAGTTGGATTGTATGCCTAAATCATTCTGGTCAGTTGTCCCTATGTTTGGCACTGTGCAGAACTCCCCCTGGTCACTTGAGATGTTGTTGGCTAAAACTAAAAGCTCATGTACTACTTATTGGAAAATGTTATGTATGCGCCCATAGAAAACGAAAATGCTAAACTGTGTTTCTTAACATATGTAAAGAGGGCAAGAGCAATGATATGCTAAAATACCCCTTGAAAGGTATAAGAAAAGGTCCAAAAAAGCAATGGTTAAATATATGCTTACCTTATAAATTTGAATATGTCCCGGATGAAAGCTACGATTAGTTGTGCTTTTAAGCACTGGTGAAGTCCCAAAAGGGTCATATATGCCAAAAAGAAAGGGTCATATAGGCCAAAAAGGCCATGGAAATAAAATTGATGATCCAAATAAAACTGGATCAAGCTTGATGTAGTCATGATGCCTAAGTTGAATAAACACTCTCTAAACAACTCAACCATTTGTGAGGCACTGCCATTCCTTGTGTTGTTTTTTGTCCGACATTGATTTTAGTTAGTGTTTCCTTTCCATATCCAAAGTGTCATGATGTTAAGTGGGAATTCATCATTTTCCCTAGCCTGGTAAATTTCATCCTTCACCCTTCACTAGCGAATTGACTACAACTATGAAGTGAATATAGTCCTGAGAGTCTAGTTTGAGTAATAATAAATAAAGCCTTATATATGTATTTGTTGATGTACCGCCAGTGAAATGACTACTAATTTTTTTGATTGTTGCTTAAATGAGTTGTAGATCATGTCTTATCCTTATAACACTTGCAGTAGATGGATGATAGTCTAAGTTATATTATTGGTATCTGATCATTTACAGATGGTTATATTGTCTATTGGATATGGTTGATGATCAGGTAGAGACTTGATCATACACCCTATATGGATTTGGACTCTCTGAGTCTAATGAGATAGTTTATTTTTAGTTCTGGGCACTTGCAAAAATGATCAGGCTCATTTTACCTTTCTGATGCAGTTTTGCTTCACAATATGATGTGTTTGAGCAGGGAGATGTTTTATTTGGATCTCCTAGGGCATTGTATGGACATGGGGGTTGTAGCCACTTGTTTGTACCATAATACCCCCATCCCAGAGAGCCTGGTGGGCTTAGTTTGACAACCCAGGCACCCTAGGAGGCTATTCTGGCAGGTTCACGTTTCTCGAGGCAAATTAAAAAATGATTTAATGGCTATTGAAGAAATATATTTGGGCTACTGAGGCAATGAAATGACATGGGATGATTCATGATGATTAGAGTGATGTCCTCCACACTTTCTCCAGCAGTTGCAGCACCTGATTGGGCCCACACCTATTTTTTGGGCATTTTATATTATTTTCTGGAGCTTTTGGGAGGCTCATGATTTCCTCAAGGAGGCACAAAGTAAAAGCATTAAAATATTGTATTATTTTATTGTTCCATGGGGCACCCATAGGGAGTTAGTTAACTCTCCATGGACCCACCATGTGCTTCATTTATTTCTTGTTGAGTGGGGTACCCTCTTGTTGGGTGTTCTAGTCCATTTTGGTACTTTATGGTTATATTGATCCATGTATTGTATGTTGAGCTCATCTCAACCATTGATTAGAATATTTTATCTTTTAATCTTAGCCACTTGTTTTGAAAGTGGTTAGGATTCAGTTATTATTGTGGTTCTCTCATTTCTATTTAAAGGAGAGAGCTTCTCATTTGTAAGGGGTCTTTGGCTCTTGGATCTGAATAATAGAAAGATTTTTTCTGTGGATATTTTCTGGATCTAATTTGCATCTGATGTTCTCAAATGGTGATTGGATAGTCTTCTGCTTCTTAGCATTGTGGAAATTCATGTGAGATCTATATTTTTTCTTCTATCATTGTCTTGTCTATAGGAGGGTGTTTTGGCTAGAGCATTTTTGCAGGGGGGCCTCAACTCATTTGGTTATCTTCATCTTGGATCAGGGGGTTTTTCATTAGTGTCATTGTGATATATGATTACTTCTTTTTACTTTCCTATAGCATTTGGTTTCTTTATCTTGTCTTAGCAAATCTGATATTGTTGATGTTTGCTCATGCAGGGTTGGGGGCGCATTGGTGGCTTGGGGCTTACATCCGTCATAGAAATCACGTGGATCTTCCAGAATTGACCGGGATAGCAAGGATCATCACTGTTAATACTTATACAGGCATTTCCAGGTATGATCCAATAGGTAATTCTCTTCTCTTTAATAGATCTAAGTCCATTGTACCTGTTTTCCTTCCATTTTTCTAAAAATCCTTAAAATACTAAAAAACCCTTAAAAAATACTAAATCCAGGAACTGTCCAATATTTGGCCAAACCACTGTTGGGTTTCATAGATCGGACCTCCCCCTCACTGAATCTACTGCAATGCTGGTCAAATTCCTACTGGTTTGACCTAGATATAAAGTTTAGTCTAAAAACTGCATAGCACCCCCACTGAAAATTTGACCTACTAGGGTTTTGACTTTTTGTTTTTATTTTTGACTTCATAGACTGATAGATCAGGTCTCAAAAATCCCAAATCACCCCCAACGCTGTCCAGATTCATGACAGTGTGACCTAGATGTGAGTTTTAGACTGAAAACAACCATAGCGCCATCACTGAAAAACTGGACCTTTCCGGAGTTTATTGTTTCCGAAATATGATAGGATAGGCTGATACATCAGGTCCTGAGCACTCTAGAACACTCCTAACACTGAGCTAGATCCAGCATGCTTTCCCTAGATTTGAAGAAGTCAGTTTTTTACCCTCTCTCAATCATCAACTTTGACTTTTTCAAGATTTGACTTTTTCCAAATTTCTTTGAACCAAGTGTGTAGATCAACCCCTCCTGATCCCATTTCACCTTCAACACTGAACAGGTTTCCTGCTGGTGGCCTCAGATCTACATATCTGTCTCATCTAACCCTAGTGCTAGCCTTCCTTGACTGAATTCTTACCTTAACTAAGCCATTCGGACCAAAACACTTATCTGGGTCCACAGATTAGGGTCTACCCTAGGTGGGTTCACCTCAACGCTAGGTGTATACTTACTCCATCTCCAAATGCACGAAAGGCACTAATTTCCCATCCTTAGCACTAGCCCTAAATTGAGCTCTTCCCCTTGAAATTTGTTGTTCCTTGATGACTCAGACAATCACACCTATTCACCTTCTTCATTGAGTCTGTCAGCCAGGTACTAGATAGTCCCGACTATTTTCCTGCCATCCTACCTTGGTTACGCTTCCCAAGGCAGAGATCATCTTCTTTAGTTGCTAGTACCAAAACCATAGATCTAACCTTTTCCCCTAGAGGTCATCTGATTACTGCTTTGGATCATCCAATATATTGTTGAAGTCCTGATCCATCTACTGAATCCTACTATAGATTTAGATTTTCTAAACACCCTACACCTTACGTACCTCAAAGTGCATTTGATTTGTTCTGGTGTCTAGGTCTGATCTCTCCTGTTGGGAGTAGATCCAGGTCTCCCCCGTTTTTTTTTTGTACTTAGATAACATAAAGCAAAGATTTCCTTGATTGATGTGACAACCATCCATTTGGGAGTCTAGGCAGTCTTGGTTCCACCTCCCTAGTTGCTTACCCCTCTAACATCCATCATGGATCCATCATACATAGGCAACTACAAGGTTGGTGATAACACTCTCCTTTACTAATTTGAATTCCTTGGCTCAATATATGCTATTTGACACCACATCACCCTCCGATAATGGTACATTACCCATGTGTTTGAATTTGGAAGAAGATCATGCCAAGTGTGTGGGGAATCTACTCACCCAAAGGCTCCACAAGTTTCTAAGTGCCTTCATGAACCCATGCCACCTTATTTTCTTAGCATTTATCATTTATGTGACCCATTTAAATGTGAATATCGTAAACTAAAGTCCTTTTGGGTCCCATATCCCCTTATTACAAAATTTATGTCTCCATCTCAACGTAAGGAACTAGTAGGTTGTTGAAACATTATTTGCAAGTAGTATTATTTGGAAATTATTTAATTGGTGACATTACAATCCTCCCCACTCAATATTTCTTGTCCTCAAGCAATTTCAAACATGGATTTTGAATAACTTTCTTTCCTTCCAAAACTTTGCTTCAAACCTTAGCTGCAATTTGAGTAGTGGCACTCATGTACTATAGTTGTGTGTTTCCAAAAGTAAAGATATGTGGATCTTTTCATATTGATATATCTCGTGACATCACCACTAACACCAAAAGGATTAACCAAATACATGAAAAAAAAAATTGCACAAATAATATTTACCTCCATCTTTTGGAAACATTTTCTGAACTTTCAACCCTTTTTGTTTATGTACAATTCTTTGAAGTTGGTACTGAGTTGCCAAAATTAAATTTCCAAGATTCCAAGAAAGTTTCAAAGAGGATCCACCATGCTTGTTGCTGCTTTACTCTGATTGCAATCACCTTCTCATGTGGTGACTCAATATCCCTTACTACCTGTTTCCCCCAAAATTGAAACCAAGCAATACGTAGATCCCATTTCTTGTATTGCACCCTTCCAAACATCATGAGTATGAAAGATAGATCATTAAAGTACATAACTACATTATACAATTGTACATCAAGAAGGTACCTCATCAAAGGATCATGAAAGTGCTTGTACATCCAAGTAGATCATCATGTGGCGCATACACACAAGCATCAAGTATTATATCAAATCTGCTCCAATGACATAGGCAAGGATCCCATGTCCTATAATGCTCCAAAAGAATGTAAGGTGCATCAAAATAATAATCGGCCATGTGTTCTTTCATCCAAGAAGTGAATGAAGAATCTCCACCAAAATATGAACCAAATAAGGAGCAAAGAAAACATGAAGATTTCAAGTGTCTCAAAGAAGCCTCATCAATACACCCATAAATATATATATCATCATAATGTAAAAAAGGATGTTGCTGCAAATGTAAATAAGATGGCACTCTAGTCATTTCATCATCAAAAGGAGAGACAAGAATTTCATACTCTTCATGTGGCACCATCAAAAAGAAACCTTTCATCGATACTTCATTAGGATGAATGCTACAAAATATCGAAGTGTAAGATTTAGAGGAAAGAACCAACTAACCCAAATGATCAGAAAGTGTATAATTTTCATCATGTGAAGGATTCATATGGGTAGGAGTATGCACCTCCCTAAAAAATGCAAAACTTTCCTCATAGGTTGGTTACAAGGTAGTGAAATCATGCACTTCTTCAAAAAGTGTGTAACCATTTTCAAGAGGCAACTCAAGTTCCTCTTCCACCACAACAAGTGATTGGCTCTCATCAAGCTCATATTCAAACACATCAAGAACCTACAATTTTCCATGCTTCTCATGATCCATCATGTCATGAGAATCCTCCTAACAATCTACCATATGACAATCTGAAACATAGGAGGAAGAATAAGTATCTTGCAACCTCTCAAGGAGTTGCTCATTTTGAATTTTGAGCTGATGAATATCCTCATTATTATTCATGTAGGATTCATTTAACCATTCTTTAAGATCAACCAAATTGTTTCTATCAAAAGGCAAAGACATGAAATTACCTTAAATGTTGCACATTGCACTTTGCATCTTCTCCATGTCTTCAAGGAAGGATGGCTCCTGCAATGAAGAAAATTTCCAACAAGAATTTGATACCAATGCTTTAGTGTCATGGAGTATGCTATGGGCCTCATGGATATTCATTTCACTCATCTTCAAAGACCCTTCAATGAAGGGTGGTTCATGGGAGTGAACCTCCTCTTCTTCTTTCTTCTTGATTTGATCAACTTCTTGAAGCTCAAGTGGTGATGGGGAAGTTGATATTGGTTCTTAATTATCTATCACAAGGTATTCATCTTCATGCTTATGAGAACTTTTTATTGCAACAACATTTTTAAATCTGATCTTTATGTCACCAACATAGAGTTGTGAGCACCCATAAGTAGGTACTCCTTCATAGTTCAAGGACCCATCAGTAGATTCTATTTATTTGCACAACCCCCATTAGTGAGGATTGTGTTCTTGTCTTCACCTTCCTCTTCATGTTCTTCTCTGCAATCACCTCGAGGTGATTGATTCTCCACTTCATGAATCTCTGCCTCTTCCTTTAATGGTGTATCTAAGCTCTTTTCGTCTCCTTTAGAACACAATTTCTTCCACATGATGTCCTTATATAGCTTCCTCATTTATAGGGCATCATAAATATTTTCTCTTTTCACAAGTAGGATGATTTTTCTTTATTGAGTCCACATCTGCACTATTAGGCCTATATCCAAACACCCACTCAACAAAGTCTTCAAAAGGGTAGGACTTAGAGCCTCTCCCATCATATTAAGATATGCTTGATATTGTTGGGGTAAAGTTTTACATGTTTCTCTCAAGTTTTCTAATTCATCCATAGGAGTAGCTCCTGGTGGTTTGGCACATACATCTTCATAATACATAGGGTCATAGTAATAACCCTTGTCCCTTTTGAAATTGTAAGAAGTGTTGCAAGATGGTAACTCTTCCTCATACTATTCACATTCTTCTTCATATTGCTCATAGTCATCTTCGGAGGAGTCATCATAATAATAAGACATGGATGCAACTTTTTATTAAATGGATGGTCTTAATGCACATGTGCAAGGACCATGTTTTGATACCATTTTAATGTACCTTTTGGGGAATTTTAGGCACACTATCCAAAATGTTTCAAAGAGGCTTCAAAACTTTGACATTGAAAACAATCTTTCTCAAGACCCTTATTGACAATGGATTTCACATTGACTCCATGGATATGAGACAATTGAGGAAGCTCAAGGGAAATGATATTAGGTTTTTATAGGCTCAAAAAAATTATATATGTATCTTCTTAATATCATGTGGTCTAGGATTTTTCACAACAGTTCACATACCTCCTCCTTCAATACTTGGTCTAATTTTGAAACTAGGAAAAAGTAGTAAACCAGTCCTTGGTTTGGTCCCAAACACCACCAAACCTTTCCAAAATTATTATGGAGGTATCCTATGGTATTTAAAACATAATAATAGACCTCAAACACTCAATGGTAGAATCAGAAATTCATTTTGACATGTTACTCAAGTTTGCACAACTTTGACCAATTTCTAGCTTTAGACTAGTGAAACCCAAGTTGACCCAAATGCACCCAAATGACTTCAACTTATGTATGGAAGAGCTTGAGGGGTATTAGGAAATCCTAATGCATAATATGAATTCTCATATACTTCCCAATTTCTTCTGCAACTTGCTTTTGGCCATAGCAAAAGAAGGACAAAACACTAGGAAATTGATGTTAAAACCACCAAGGGTAGATGACACTTTTTGCTCTCCAATGCAGTATGACCCTCCCAAATTTGAGAAAAGGGAATGGGTATGAATATAAGGCATCAGTATATGTAATTAATCATGGGTATTATATCTATAAACTGATTATAAAGTGCAACATTCACATGACCACTTTCAGGGAAATTGCTTATGGGGAAGTTGCATAACTAGCTCAATTTTGACATATGAAAGGTAGATTTAAAGGTTCAGATCAGGATGTGACATATAGAGACCATATACAACATAAAAATTGTTTCCAAAAAATTATTAAACATCATATAAATCCCTTCATACAAGTCTGGTATACAACTCATTCAGTACGGGAGTTAAATACATGAAAACTAGTGATTTAATAACATGGAATTGCAAGCATTTCACATATGGATTTCTTGGATTTCGAGCCACAGATCATAGGGAAATGAAATTAAAGAGTAATAAATTAATTTATGGCTGTCACAAAATCATCAAACTCAGATAATATCCCTCATACAAATCCGATATAAAACTACTTCAAGATTGAAGCCAAATCCATGAAAACTAGTTATTCACGAGCATGGGAATGCAAGCCTTTCATACATGTATTTGTGATATTTAAACTTAAAAAGAATATGGAAATGATATTAAATATCCATACATGATATATAAAATCTTGGACATCAAATATACTC
This sequence comes from Pseudotsuga menziesii, assembly GCA_001517045.1. Taxonomy (NCBI): domain Eukaryota; kingdom Viridiplantae; phylum Streptophyta; class Pinopsida; order Pinales; family Pinaceae; genus Pseudotsuga; species Pseudotsuga menziesii. Next base: position 237,078 of record LPNX010057226.1, on the reverse strand, counting down.
AACAAAGCGCAAGCACCACTCCAACAAGTGCGCCCTCAACATGAGAGTGTGGGGTAATGGAGACGAAGGAATGAGAGATTAGGGAGATAGATGAAAATTAGAATTGTATAGACCTTAAAAATGAAACTACATCTCCTTAATCAAGCTCCAATGAGGGGTCTGAATAGCCTCTCCATCAACCAACCTGGAAAGGAATTCAACTCCCTCGAAATTGGTTCACACGCAGGGAGAGTGAACACTTATCGTGCAATGGAAAAGCAAAAGCTCTCCAAAATTCCAAAGGACAATTAAAAAATAATCATATGAGAATAATATGAATGCTCATATACTTTCCAATTTATTCTGCAAATTTCTTTTGGCCATAGCGAAAGAAGGACAAAACACTAGGAAATTGATGTTAAAACCACCAAGGGTAGATGACACTTTTTGCTCTCCAAATGCAGTATGACCCTCCCAAATTTGAGAAATGAGAATGGGTATGAATATCAGGAATCAGGATATGTAATTAATCATTGGTATTATCTCTATAAACTTATTATAAAGTGAATCATTTTCATGACCACTTTCAGGGAAATTGCTTATGGGGAAATTGCATAACTAGCTCAACTTTGACATATGAACGGTAGATTTAAAGGTTCAGATAAGGATGTGACATATACAGACCATATAAAACATACAAATTGTTTCCTAAAAAGTATTAAACATCAGATAAATCCCTTCATACAAGTCTGGTATACAACTCATTTAGTACGAGAGTTAAATACATGAAAACTAGTGATTTAATAACATGGAATTGCAAGCGTTTCACATATGGAAGTCTTGGATTTCGAGCCATAGAGCATAGGGACATGAGATTACAGAGTAATAAAAAATATATGGCTTTCAAAACATCATCAAACTTGGATAATATCCCTCATACAAATCTGATATAAAACTACTTCAATATTGAAGCAAAATCCATGAAAACAAGTTATTCACGAGCATGGGAATGCAAGCCTTTCATACATGTATTTCAGATATTTCAACTTATAGAGAATATGGAAATGATATTACAGAGACATACATGATATATCAAATCTTGGGCATAAAATATACTCAACAAAGTGCAAGGACCACTCCAACAAGTGCACCCTCAACATGAGAGTGTGGGGGAATGGAGAAGAAGGAATGAGAGATTAGGGAGATAGATGAGAATTCGAACTGTATGGACCTTCAACCTGAAACTAAAAATCCTTCATCAAGCTCCAATGAGGGGTATGAATATCCTCTCCATCAACCAACTTTGAAAGGAATTCAACTCCCTCGAAATTGGTTCACAGACTGGGAGAGTGAACACTTACCGTGCAAGGGACAAGCGAAAGCTCTCCAAAATTCCAAAGGCCAATGAAAAAATAATAAAAAGATATTATCCATCCTCATTACATCATTTTATTAAATTCATGAGGCCTCCTAAGTTATAATTTCCCTCCATAGGATTCCTCCAAATCATCTTAGTGGTTTAGTAACTCCTATGACACTTGTCTTCCTCTTCATGCTCCAATTCTTTCCCCAATTCTAATGGCTGCCTCTAACTCCCAAATTCGACCTCTTGGTGGATATTTTTGGCCCTACCATGTCAGATTTGTTATATTTTTGCAATCAGGTCTGAATTTGTCATACTTGTCATAGAATCTTTCATCATTTGTTGTCATAGAGTACATGGAATCTCCTTCTGAGTGGCACACATTGTCTTCTAGTCTCTTCTTCTTCGATGGGAATTATTATCCTTTAATAATTTGAATCCCTTGGGTCATTAAATGATATTTGACACCACATCACCCTCCAATAACATTACATTATCCATGTGTTCTAATTTTGATGAAGATCATGCCAAGTGTGTGGGGAATCTAGTCACCCAAAGGCTCCACAAGCTTCCAAGTGTCTTCATGAACCCATGCCACCTTATTTTCTTAGAATTTATCGTTTATGTGACCCATTTAAATGTTAATATGGTAAACTAAAGTCCTTTTGGGTCCCATATCCCCTTGTTACAAAATTTATGTCTCCATTTCAACCTAGGGAACTAGTAGGTTCATGAAACATTATTTGCAAGTAGTCTTATTTGAAAATTATTTAATTCGGGACATGACATTGAAAAAGTAGGTTTGAAAAATAAGGAGAAAAAATCAAGCCCAGAAATAAGGCTAAAAAAGCAGGTCTAAAAAAAGAGAGCCAAAAAAGCAGGTCCAATAAAGTAGGTCTGAAAAAGCAGATCCGAAATTGCAGACTTGGAGATTACAAAATAAATGTTTATAAGAGTTCAAGAAAGCAAGAAAATCAAGGACTAAATCCAAACATTTTTTGAAGTAGATCTAAGGGAATATCCGAGGAATATATTTTTACATCTCTAGGGAACATCTAAATATTGATACATGTAGACCAACTATCACATCAAGGCACACTTCCAAAGCTATAGAAAGAGCATGAGGATGTTTTATAGTTGGGAAGAATGACAAGGGATCTTTTCCAAGTAGTGATAGTAGATCCAAGGGGATATTGGATCTAATGCATTCATGTTAGGTTCCAGGAGTTCAAGGCTCAAGTAGAGAACTTGATGAGGAAGAATATCAAGGTTTTGGAGGAGAGTGTACCCCCAAGGACTTTAGTGATTTTTGCAGGGAGGTAAGGATCAAGAGGGAGTCAACAACAAGATAAGTATCTAATGCTTTGTGATTAAGTTTGGTGTCTCTTCTCTACACTTTTTCCTATCAAAGAACTTGGGTAAAAACTATGATATATTTTGACTATATTAATTTTTCCTAGCCTCCCACATTAGGGTGAAACTATCATTACTCCACCTTCTACAGAGAAATCACCCAGAGTCCTTTACCCTCGACCCTAAATCTATAAACTCTACCTTTACCCGTTACCAAACACATAGACGTAGTGTGCACTATTGTACGTGATACTCTGTCTGTAAGTTGGCTGCTAGGTTCTTCATCCCTAGAATAAAAGTATAGTGCCAAACTAAGCATGATTCAAGTGGTATAGGGAAAACGTCTAGTGATTCAAATGGGTAGGAGAAAATGAAAGGCGGGTAGTTCTATTCCTATCCTAGCAGGTGGGTTCAACTTGCTTTCGAACCCATGTAGGAAAGCGTAGTTCCTCCAAGATATAATCTTCATGGCACTCTATATCACAATCTAGATATGATGCCACATTTAAAGCAAATTTACTATCTTATTTGGATGACCATACACTTCTTATAGAGCACATTTTTAAATGACCATAGAATAAAAGAGCACACTCAGAATATACATTCTTGGTTAGAACTCATTCAAAAACTATGGTGGGTGGATTTAACCATAAGGTGTGGGATTGTGTTTAAAAAGAGGTGTCTTCTGAGATACCCTTCCCCTAGGCCAATGCTTTCTCCTTTATTTTGGCTTTTGTTTGCTTTTGCTTTTGCTTGTCTATTTTTGCTCCTACCATTGTTCTTTTTGGTGGTACCGACTGACTCTGAACTATATGACCACTACTTGCAATATTCTAACTTCCACTATTCTTACTATTTCCACTATTAATTTCAAAGTCTGCGATGTACTCGTTTATCTTATCTCAATTTCCAAAGATACACATAGGTTCGGGGGTTAACTTTTAGAAGGCTTCTGACTCGATCTCAGGCTAGCTAGGCCTTATTCCTGAGGCTCTACGACATTTACATTTAATAGACCCTTTTGGCTGCCATCATGAGACTATTAAATTTTTCGTGGTTGCCTCTGTACTACCCATGACCTTTCAGACTTATTCACAACTGTGGAGTGGAGAGATCTTCTCAGATTGGCTTTTAGTGATTGAAAGAACACATCGTGAAACAATGACAACACCTAAATACCACAGTGAATTTGCTTTAGAGGAAGTATCCTCCAGACATAGATAGATCACCAGTCATAGACAATTGCCAATCATTGCCAATTGTATAGAATACACTCAATGTAATCAATTAATTGATATTTATTAGGTACTTAACTTAATGCTTCTTTAGCTGCGTGCATTACCTCAACAGTAATTGATTTTTTTTATGAATAGCATAATTGTTTAATTGGTAATGGTTAACTCTGTTGGACAATTCTATCATGTGTTGCATAACAGTTCCATTGTGGAGGATTTGAATACGATGATCCATGATCAAGAATTACCCATGTTCTTATGGGCAGAAGCATCCAGTACCGCATTTTATGCTTAGAACAAGATTCCTCTTTGGATATTGGGGACAAGACTCTTCAGGAGGCATTCACAAGAGTGAAGCTAGAGGCCAGTCACTTGAGGATCTTTGATTGTCTAGTATACACCCATGCGTTGAAGGAGAAGAGGATGAAGTTAGAACCTTTTGGGAAGAAGGGTAATTTTGTGAGATACAACAAGACTTTGAAGGCCTACAAGATCTACATTTCGGAACAACATCAAGGTTAATCGAGATGTTACTTTTGATGAGGAGGTATCCTTTAGAGAATTCCAGAGATTCTCACATGGAGATTGATGATGAGGAGCAGAAGGCTCCAAGAGACGAGGATACAAAACCCTCTAGTCTAATTATTCATCCTTTAGAAGGAGTCAATAGAGCCAGCAAAAATAATGGATATACCTAGAGATGTTGTAGTGATCAAGAAGAGGCCAACATGGCTTTGTGATACTTTGTAGGAAATAGAGAGGCATGCATCTCCCTATGGCACTTTTAGGGAGAGAAATACCTCAAAGGTTCTTGAGTTATTTGGCATTGATGAGTCACATCATTGATTCCGAACCTTCCAATTATAAGGAGGTAGTAGGCCAGTAGATTTGGAAGGATTCCATGATGGAGTATCAGTCCATCATGAAGAATGATGTGTGGGAGATAGTGCTGAGATCTGAGGGGAATTCATTGGTTCCTTCCAAATGGATCTATGAGATCAGGCATGTAGTATAAATTGGCACATTATATAGGCTATGGAGTCAGCTAGTTTGGAGACTCAAAGAGAGTCATGGATGGTTTTCAGTGTTCTTAAGAGAGCAAGAGGATTAGTAGACCCACTTGGTGGGAGATGACATAGATGGATACACAGGGATCAACAGTGCATAAGGTAACAGGTTGCTTAAGTGCAAGATACTTAGATGCAAAGAAAGAAGAGAGTGTAGGATACTCAAATGTAGAGAGAGCAGTGTCCAGATGCAAAGGGAGCATGATACTCAAGTGCAAATGGAGTAGAGTGCTCCAGCCTAGACGATGTAGTTGCAGTACATTTGTTGATGATGAAGAAGGTGCCTAAATACCTCCCTCACCAAGAGGGATTAGGCTTCAAAATTCAAGATGGAGGATCTTGTCGTGATGTATTATTTTTGGGATTAGACGTGTGGAAAAGACTAGATGAGATCCTCAATCATGGGAAGTACACAATTGAGATCTTGCATAGATTTGGTATGATAGATTGCAAGTCTATGACTACACCTATGGAGGCAAATCTGAAGAAGCCGAGTGATTATGCTTTAGATTCAGATTTGGTGGATCCCACTATGTACAGGTAGTTGATTGGATCCTTGTTGTACCTAGTTTACACCAGTCCAAATATTCGCTTTGCAGTGAGCACCCAGAGCCAATTTATGGTTGAGTCAAGGCATGTACATTGGGTTGTGATGAAGCATGTGTTGAGGTACTTGTGGTATAGGTGGGTATGGTCCGAGATATATCTCAGGTGGTGGAGTGATGATGCAAAGATATACAGATTTTGATTGGGAAAGGAGTGCAATGGACAGAAAGAGCACCTCAGGGTGTTGCTTTAGCTTGAGATTAGTTATGATATCCTACCCTTCTTTAACATGAAACAAAGTTCTGTAGCACTTAGTAAAGCAGATGAGGAGTATATCACAACCAGTTTGCAAACCATGAAGTAGTGTAGCTTCTTGTAGGACTATTTAGTCGAGAGATCAAATATCACTACATCTGAGACATGGTGCAGAAGGGAGCAATGTAGCTCTAGTACATATCCATAGATCAGCAGTATGGGGCAGACATTCACTCATGGAAGATGGCCATGTAATTTGGCTAGTGGTGAATGGCACAGACATACAAATGAGTAGTATGGGGAAGACATTCACTCACGGGAAATATCCATGTAATTTGGCTAGTGGTGAATGGCCCAAACATATAGATGAGTAGTATGGGACAGGCATTCACTCACGAGAAGTGGCCATGCCATTTGTCTTGTCGTGAATGGCCCAGACATATAGATGAGTAGTATAGGGTAGACATTCACTCATGGGAAATGACCATGTAATTTGGCTAGTGGTGACTGGACCAAGCGTAGCCTTGGAAGACTTAAGATGAGAATTATGGACATTCTCACCAAGGAAGCTTGGTGTGATGCAAAATGTCTCCCATGATGAGAGGGGGTGTTGATGTTTCTCCAATTTGCAGCATCAGGCAGACGTTCACTTATGGGAAATGGCTGGCTTGTGGTGAATGAGACATTCACTCACAAGAAATATCTAGCTAGTAGTGAATGATCCATTCATCCATGTAATTTGGCTAGTGGTGAATGGCCCACGTAGAGGTAGTGCTTCTCCTAGTCCATCTAGTCTGGAGATGGGCCCTATGGATCTCTCACATTGCCTGCTCCAAGATGGAGTGATCTATTCTATATTAGAGTGAGTTGACTTATCTATGCGATAGGGGATTTCATCCCTTTGTGGTATATACAAGTCTAGCCCAGTGTTGAATCGGCATAGTCTCTAAGAATTGTCTGGGACTTCTTAATGTGGGTCTATGAACATTAGAGTTGTATGCATGAATAAACGTGCATGTGAGGAGATGATCATCAACAAGGACAACTTTTCTATGAAGAAGAAATAACCAAGAAGACATGTCAAACATTTAATATGTCCCAGATAACATTGAAGAAGTTCCAAATAAGATTGAAAACAAAAATACAAGTCAGTATAGAAGAAAGAACAAATCTACCCTAGCAAAAAGACAAGTCTCCCCCAACAAATGAAAATCAAGTGAATAGAAGAATATAAATAAAGTGCTCTACCACTTCATTTTCCACTCATCATCCAACATATTCTCTGCTACATCGGTTCACACTTTACAAGAGGGCATAGCATATGTCCAAGGAGTAATTTCGGGGTTTCTTATTGTCTCTAGAAGATTCGCTACCCTTTCTAGGGTTTATTGTGAAGAAGGGTGAACCTCTTATCTTCCTAGTGTTTCTCTTCATAAGTGGTAATGTACTTGTAATATTGGACTTATTTCTTCTGAGGAAGGTTGTTGGGTTTTCTCCCAAGTTTGTGTTTCCCAGGGTAAAATTCTTGTGTCTATTGTGCATGGCTATGTTTCTATGATCTTTGTTTCTGCTGCAATTTAAGTTGAAATTTTATGTGTGCAATTATTCGATGAAAACTGTGGGATCAAATGAATGCTTCAATTCATTGTGAAATAATTGTCAAGATCTGGAAATAGATAAAAAAAATTAAACAAAAGCTTCTTCGCATGATGTACCCAAATTCTTGGTCAACTTAGTCAATGAATCCTCTAGGCTGGTGTGCCATAGGTCTCCAAATATAATAGTTATATCTCAAGTGGGGCACACCAAGCACTTCCTAGTGATTTGGACCTTAAATATTTGACCAAAAGCTAAACCTCTTGGAATGGTGTGAAATTCAACACACATGCTATAAAGATAATGAACCTTAAAAGGTAAGCCTAGATCTCGAGAAATCTCATGGCTAGAAATTAGAATAAGTAAAATATCCACAGTTTTCAATCACCACCAAACTTCAGCTCCATGTTGTACTCTATACTGTGTATATGAAAATGTGATCATCTTTGAAAACTGAAAACTTCTATTTTTAGTCCTGTAGTTGACCAAGTTTGACTGCCTTTGACCAAGGTGCAAGATAGCTCAAAACTTCACACAAATAGAATACCGTGCTTGTTTCTCCAATGGGTATCCACATCTACTTTCACATTTCAAGAAAGATAAATTTCTAAAAATAGAAAATTTCCGTTGTCCAAGATTGTGAGACTTGAAAATATGAAAAGACACATTTGAAGACCTCAATATTGGGTCTCCAAAATTGTTACCTTCTCCTGAAAATTATCAAGTTTCTAAAAATAGAAACTAAAAAATGAGCAAAATCAAGAATCTGAAAAGTGCCCGTCAAAATATAGTCATCGTCCCATGCATCCTCCAAATTTTGAATGTCAATCTGAATTTGCATGGGAAAAAATAACCAAAAATAGTTCTCTAGAACCTTGAACTGGAAACCTGTTAAAAATAGATCTTTTGATAAACTGCAAAAGCTCCGTTACCAACTATTTTGTACAATAGTGGAACCTGCCATTGGGATGCCATTTGATGAACATGGTCAATGTTCATATCCAGTGTAGCAGAGGATCAGAATGTTTTTCCTAGCCAATTTTGGCTAGCCATTTTTATTTTTGTGCTGAAAGGACCATGCCCCATGGGGTTTTTGTAATGAAGAGTGCTACTAGGGGTTTTGAGCGGCTCGGTCTCCGAAGACGTAATTTTCAACTAAGATATTCCAGGGATTTGTTTCCCTTTTCGATTATGCTTTGCCTATAGCCAAGTATAATCGATGATTTTTTCTCCCGCTTCCTCCAAAGCTGGAATGCCCAATTTTGAAATTTGGGCCTTGGGGGATTATCAGAGTCCAACTGTTGAATATGAACCTGCTAGACACTAGTTGTATGTTCTATGGTCATTTCCTAGGCCCCAAGATGCATTAAAACATTGTCTGGAAAAAAATTTCCCGGACGCGTAGCACTTTTTTATTTTTTATTTTTTGACTACAAAGAATTAATTAAAATTTTCAATTAATTAAACCATTTTGACCATGGTTTAATTGAAAAATTTTAATTTGTAATAATTAAGTGGTCTGGGGTGGCTTCTTGGCAAATAAACACTTATTTTCTAATCCAAAACACTCATTTAACCCCTAGACACACTTATCCTAAGTTTCAGACTCTTATTTGGCCTTGTAACTAATATTTTTTCAAAAAACCCAAAAAATGAGAAATATTAATTAAAATAATAAAAAATAATAAATTGGAGAAAATCAAAATATCTCCAAAAAAGGAAAAATTGAATAAAATAAAGGGCTAATTATCTCAGCAAAAAGCATATGGGATGATTCCAATCAAGTCTAGACTAATTTGAGTCAGTATCAGAGTGCTATAATCAACTTCACCTTGGGATTTGTGCCTCTCTCCATGCATGTACGTTTTTCCTTTTTGGCATGTTTCTATTAGCTGGGTGATCATTCTGAGGGAGGATGAGCCACCTCACCCCCCCCTCTTAACTCCAACTCACTCTCTCTTCAGTTGGAAGCTCAGTTAGTCATTCAATCAAGTGTCAGTGTTCATCCTCGAGAGGGGATTGCGCCTCCTTCACTAGCTCACGTCAACCTTATGTGGAGGGTTTTCATTCCTGGGTGAGGTTTCCAAGGAGGAGATTGGGGGGTGCCTTGCCTAGGTGGAGGCCACCTCCACAATCTCACCTTCCAAGCTTGTAGTTAAGCTCAGTTCATCAGTGCCGAGTTGATTCAATCAGTTAGATTTGCTCCGGTGTTACTTTTAGTTTGGATTTAGGGTTTTGAGCCCTATCTTTCTTTTCTTTTTGTATAAATAAGAGTCTCTTCTTCTGATTTGCATATGGAGAGATTGCAAGAGAACTCTTCCGAGATTGTAATCGATATTTGATAATGGAATAAAGTGACTTTGGAGGTCTATGTGTGGGTTATTTGCATGTGGTTTTCACCTTGCGAGGTGATATTGTTTCTCAACCTTCTCTTTATTTTAATTAATGTTGATCAATGTTAGCTCATGAAGGCTATAAATCTAGCATGGTAGGGTAGTCATTTAAAGTTTTAATTTGATTCTCTATGTAATTTTTATTATATATTTGAAGTGGGCAGGAAGTAGTCAGTTATATCAGTGCCTTTCGTTATCTATTTTGATTATTACATCCTAGCATTTGATCACTTTATTTGTATTGAGTTGTGTTGGTTTTAGGGATCGCCAGGAGAGGAGGGGTTGAAGTTCAACCGGTTTCTCATCAAGGGTTTTTTTTAACTTCATACTTTCACCATGCACGTTCTTCAAAGCATTTAATTCAGCATAAAAAAACATAAGGCCAAAAAGGGGCTCTTCCTTACCTCTATTAATAAAACTTCAAAAAATATTTTCCTTTGGTTGTAAGATCCCGGCATCCTTCTTCTTCTTCTCTTTCTTTTCCCTCTTATCCATCTCTTCTTTACTCTTTTTTGGTTTGCTTCTTTTTCCTTCATTTTTTTTGTCTTTTTACTCTTCTTATTACCTCTTTGTTTTATTGGTTTTTACCCTGTTTTTCCTTGTTTTTTTGCTCTTTTTTTCTCCACTCTTCGCTGCCCTCTTTTTCCTTTTATTTGCAGCCATACTTTCCTTTGTTTGGCTGTCCTATTTGCCAAAATTTTGCAGCCAAATTTCCTCTTTAGTTGGCTGCCATCTTTTGCACCTATTTTCGGTCCTTTTGGGCACTTTTTCCAGCTCCCCTTTTCTCATTTTTTAAGCCTCTTTCCTTCTCTGATTTGCAGCCATCTTTATTCCTACTTGGCTGTCATGTTTTTTCTTTTTGTTGCAGTCATCTAACTCTTTTGTTGGCTGCCCCATTTTTCCATCTTTTCTGTTTTCCATTTTACTCTTTTCTTTGAATGTTTTTTCCCTAGTTTTGCTTCAAAAAACACTAAATTTTTGCATTAAAAGAGTTATTTTTGCATTCAGATTCGTTTCTTTTTGTCTAACAAATAATGGGTGCTTGATTACTTGTTGGTTTTGTGCAGACATCAAAGAGGAAAAGTGAACCAGGAAGGGCTTGAGGATTGAAGAAATTGTAAAACCAAGAAAAGCTTGCATCCTTGTAAAAGCCATTAAGGCTTCATTCCTTAGTTTTTATTTCTTGCTTTCTTTTCAAGGGTTAAAATCCCTCTGATTGTAATTATTAATAAAAAGGACTAGTGGGGTTAGGCCTCCCACTCTTTATTTTACTTCCCCTATTTGCGGGAAGGGTGTCTTGTTTTTTCTTTGCTTAGTTTAGATTTCTTTTAAACTTAGTTTTATTTCCTACTAATTGCTAGATTCAATTTCATTACATGCATGCCATTTACTTCATCATGTTTCTTGCTCTTTGATTAATTATCTTAAAAAGAACCCAAAGACTCTTGAACCTGTCATAAGACAAGTCAAGAGCACTCTCTATCGGAGAGCACTTGCATTGCATTTGCATCATAGATTAGATAAGACTCTTGAATCTCACCATAAGGTGGATCAAGAGCACTCTCTGTCAGAGTGTTTGGTTTGTTAATAAAATTTGCAACTCATCATCCCCTAAAATTGGAATTTATCATTTTACAATGTGTATGCTCTACCCGTTTGGGATACCCAGAAGCACTGTAGCTATTTAATTCACAGATTGAATTCCAATTTCACACTTAATAAAATTTACCACCCCACATTGAGCGCAACATTCTAAGTGGGGATAGGTTCGCTATTGAATGCCAATATTTGTATGCTTTTTCTCAGTGCATAATGGAAGCTTCATGATGAAATCATTTTCTCTTGTTGGTCTACAGATAGATGACATCAACAAAAGGAGATACTCTACTGAATTGTTCGAATTCTAGAATCAGCTTTGTAAGCTGGGAAACATAACAGTTGGAGGCTTGGAGTTACTCACGACTTTAATTTAGCAGAAACTGATGTTGTATATGTCATTCATGCAGACATGTACATATTTAAACAGGGTGGTGTCACCTTAACTGGTATATATATTAATCTGTAGCTTAACCATGCCCTTATTGTGTGTGTAGGCATGGAATGTTGTAAATTTATAGTCTGGTTTTAATATTACACTAGGTATTATGAAAGAAGCTTTTTCATGTATCTGTCTAATTCCCAATGGTTATTCTATTATCTGGTGTAGAGCAAGTAAATGTAGATGGTTTGTAATTGGCTCCAGCCTTGTCTTTAAGGTGACAGGAATTGGAGAAGAATGTGAAATAGCCTTTTAGAAGCCTTTCATTTTGAAGTCAGTTTTAAAGCCAATGTATGGATGGTTTGATCTTTGAATGTGGCTATTGGATTTTAATGTGTACTTGTGTATTATAATAATAAAATGTGCATATGAATAATACATTGTGTGTAATGGTTTTGAGTTTTTTTAATTATAAATATATTTCGAGTTTTCATTAGTTTGGAGAAATTACTAGCATTTTTTAGCAAAACTAGTTGGCATGATGCAGTAAATCATTCAAGGAATTTATACAAAATATTTCACTCATATTGGGGCTAAATCTTTTCTTGCTTGGTTTTTGTACTTATGGGCATCCTTTGTCAAGTTGATTCTATAAACGCCCAAGTTTATTCAACGCATATTTCTAACTAGGCATCCTTGATTTTCCATCTTAGACCTGTTATTATTTCAAATCTAGAATTGAGGAGATGTCTGTAACATTAAAATAAGGCAATTCTTTTCATTCCCTCAAAACTATGATGGCTTTGTGCAATTATGGGGATGAATCTACCTTTAAAATTCATCTTTAAATCTTGACGACACTAACCTCATATATTTTGCATGTGTGGTTCGTAGACTATTTGAGCAGACAATTTAAATTTAGTCTATAGGTTTAACATGTAATATCAACTATGCAAGTAATGTTATAATCATTCTCTCTCACGAGATATGACCTTTGAAATCTAGTAAATTTTACCATGCTACAACCCAAGGCTTAGTGTATGACAATTTTGGCAATGCATAGTGCATTGTAAAGCATCTGCCTGTATGTGAGAAGGAATGGAGGGTTTTTAACAGAACATTGGCTGACAAGTGAGGGTTTGTCATTGTATATGAAAAACAAGTTTTGATGTAGAGGGTCAATACACAATATCAAGAGATTGTAAATGGTCACTTTCAGGTTGATGAAAGTGGGGTATTGTTGTGACTCCCACCAATGCAAAAGTTTCCTGCAGTATGTTTACTTTTTGTGCCCATGCTTGTGTTTCTGATTGCAGTTGTGCCTGGGTGTAAGTCCTTGGTGACTTTGGTGATACCCTTATTTACAGAAGCTTAGCAGGAGGGTATATGTTGTAGCATGGGGTCACTTCTTCTCATTGCAATATGTCACATAGGATAGTTGTCTCTTGCATGTAATTATTAGAAGTGCTCAGTAAAAAAAATAGTAATGGGTTTTAAAGACCCTTTTATAGCTAACAAATCCTTAAATGAGCTTTCCAAGGAGAAATAAAATGGAGATCAATTACAAATATGGCACCAAATCTAACTTTTATATGCCTGAGACATAATTTGTCTATATCATACACAAGTTTCTAATTTTGTTTAATAAATCCTCCCAAGACTTTAGTCTGTACTAACATGGATAATAAAAATTGTGTATTAAGTCTAATGTCTCGTAGCAAAAAATCATAAATGAGAAGGATCTTTGACATTAGCTTATANATATATATATAAGAAATAAATGTTGGCACTAAAGAATAAGATACTTACATGGGACAATGGCCTAAAAAAATGATGCATGGGGTTGAATAGGTGCACTTTATACAAAACAGAGATAGAATCGATTGATCATTTATTTGTGCAATGTTACTATCTAAAGGAGGTTCGGTCGATCATTGTTAGAAAGTTCAACCCAAAATCTCAATGGTCCAAACCAAGACTTGAAGAATGTATACAATAATGGATGAAGGATGTTTCAGTGGCAAGTTTTAAATACTTTCACTGTCATTTGGTTTAGGTCGATCGTTGTTAGAAAGTTAAACCCAAAATCTCAATGGTCCAAACCAAGACTAGAAGAATGCATACAATAATGGATGAAGGATGTTTCTGTGGCAAGTTTTAAATACTTTCACTGTCATTTGGTTTACTTAGTCTAGTGGGCATGGAATGTAGGCATTTTCAGGACAAATTTATTCCACCAAAAGTGACAGCAGGTATTGTGGAAAATCTTTCCCTCGAGCATAAATTAGAGATAAAGGGGTAAAGTGCTTAGTGTTCTTATTATGCTCCAGTTGGAATTTGGTGCCCCTTGGTTTTTTTTTTTTATGGGGCTAGCCAAGGCCATCCCCCAAGTGTGGTGTTGGGGCAGCGTTGTTCCTTAATCAGTCTAACTATTTTCATATAAGATATGCATGCTTGATAATGATTCAAACACAAAGGCTGAGTTGATGGCCTTATGGACTCTCATTTCTTTTGGAGCTAAATTAAATGTTAAGAAGCTGCAAGTGTTGGGATATTCCAAGACAGTCATCGACTCGGCTAATAAGAGAGTAAAAGTAGACGTTGTGTCTACAACACTTAGTTCAGGACATTCAATCTTCTATCTGGGCTTATGAATGGACTTATTTTACTCATATGTACAGGGAATTGAACTCTCAAGCGGATGCCCTATCCAAACAAGCTCTTCAACTAGATGGAGATTCCTTTGAATTTTATGAATATTTTTATGGCAAGGAATGGGAGGTAATGGAGTTTCACTTTTAGTTTTTGAAAGTCTCATCGGTGGTTTGGATTTGTGTTTGTTGAAAGGTCATGTAATGTTTTGAATTAACAGTCTAGAATGAAAAGCTTCAATTTAGTATGTATTGCTAGAGGTTCAGTTTCCACCATGGTGGGTCAGAATATAATGCTGACAATGCTCTGGATATTTTCTTAGTCTATGAGACAGTTACATGTATATTCTCCTTGAATATAACAATTCTTTTCCTCAGAATAAAAACAAGAAATAAAAAGTAATAACAACATTAATAATAATAATAATACTAATAATGATAAATAAATGAATAAATAATATTAATTAATTCGCTAATGAAATGATATGACCTAAAAGACATGTCTATTCATCCATGGCAGCGAGCATTTAATCCATGTCTATCGTCCTCTATAGATTAGATTTGTTGTCCTACTTATGTTGGATGTTCATTTAGTTGACATACTAGAATTCATTTCATTAGTATCAAAGCTTCATTGTTTGATCTGGCCTTTGGCCACTCAAAACTTATCAGACCTTGTCTAATCTGGATTTTGGACACCCACTTTATGTTTTTATAGAGTTTCTTTGAGTTCTCTAAACTAGGTCTTTGACTAGCCTCTAGCTTTTGGCCAATAAAATTAAGAATTTCTTTTGAAAACAAAAGTTTTCCATTGAAAAAAAACTGTTTCGATAAAATAAAATAAATTGAAGATAACCCATTGAATTCTCTACAATTAGAGGTGACAAGTCGTTGGGAAAAGAAAAGATACAATCTAGATCAATAGCAGAGAAATTCCAGTGTACATCACAAAGCATAATTTACTAAATGAGCAACATAGGAACAAAATTTGTATTAAAAAATCAGGGGTTCTAAATAGTTCTTTACAACTGCATTAACTTAAAACTAGTGCCAATGCATTTTGACGCAAAGCTTCTTATTTGGGACCGTTCACTTCAATAGTGAAGAGATGGACCATTAGAGAGAATTTGAGGTCAAAAATGGGCCTCCTAAGAGATGTACTACAAAAATATAAGATATATTAAAATAATATGATTTATGGGTTT
>LPNX010057226.1:165012-221277 GCA_001517045.1 Pseudotsuga menziesii | reverse complement strand
ATGAATTATGAGTACTTTACTTGAAAATGACAATAATATTATTTTATGAGAAAGTGAATTGTGAGTACTTTACTTGAAAATAACAATAATATTATTTATTGCTGATGTAATCGGAGAAACCACAGTATCGAAATGATATTTCTAACACTTTCATAATTGAGCCATTGTAAAAATTTTAGTAATATAAACATTTCCTTTTTCCGGAAAATAGGTTTGGAGATTAATTTTTCCGCACATTTTGAAATTAAATAAAATTAAAAAAAAATCTTTTTTGACCTAGCAAACCCTAGTCTCCGCGGCCGCCCTTAGACTTTTTACCCAGCTCCAGTATTTAACCTTGGTTTTCACTCTCTCCATATTCGACTTGTCCTGATGATGGATCCTGATATGGATTCGAAACGTCGACTTTGTCATTTCGATACTGTGGTTTCTCTGATTACATCACCAATAACCTATCACCACAGAAATTTAGCAACAGAGAATAATATTATTTTATGAGAAAGTGTGAAATGACTTTTATTGTGAGTACTTCACTTTATGACTTAAAAGTACTTGTACCACTACCTTGGTTAACTATGGATTTTCATCCACCATAGAAAATGTGACAAATAAGCATTATTAACTCATGCAATGCCACCTCAACCATGGGGGATGATGTCATCTACTAGAATGTAATTGGTTGATTTTTATAGTACATTTTGGTCCTTTTGAGGCCCATTTTTGACCTCAAATTCTCTCTAATGAAAATTGGTAAAAAATAAAAATTGTGACGCATGTATATTGTGTTGCTTGGAAAATTCATGGTCAAGTGAACCACCTTGAGGAAAAACGCACAAAACATACAAGAGTTGTGTTACATTAAAATCATTGGTATCTAGTTGGAAGTTGATAGTTAACTATGGAAATACAAAGACTCTACAAATCGAGTCGCTAGTTTTCCAATCCATTTGTGCTATCAAGGAGAGGAAATTCAAACATGAGTCACCACTACGTGTGAAGATAAACCTATAGTTTCTGCCACCATGGGGTAGTAAATTGTCACTCCACTCTTTCGCAATCACTGCATTTGGCTGCCACAATAACAAAAAAACTATTTATAGTATCAAGCAACACCATTTTAAAAGCAATATTTCATATTGTAGGGTGTCAAGGATAAGATAGGATTCTTGAAAGAAAGAGGCATTGATTAAATACTTGTGACAATTCATTATCCAAATACCCCTCACATTTATTACTACATTAATGGTTAAGCTCTAATGTTTAATAAATAATAGTATCATCAAAAGATATCCAAGATTTATCAATCCTTAAAACCGGTCACATTTATTACTATCCCTTTTTTTCCTTTGAAAAAAAGATTGCAATTCATTATATTATAATAAATCACCTTGTTTAGGGACACAAAGTGCTTTGTCATACATTTCAGTCATCTATTTTGTTTGTTCCAATATCATAGTCTATACAAAAAGAAGCAGGATGATATCACTGTGTAATCAAGTGTATCCTATGCATATACATCAAATTAAAAAATCTTTGTGACAAGTTCACAACTTCATGAACAAAAAGTTACCAATTAATAGATTTGTCAATAATTCGTTAGCTGAAAGATTATAGCTTCAATAGTGTTCTTCACTAGTTCTGCAAATAAGAGAGAGGTGTTTATCCAAGATGTGGCCCTAGATCAAACTCCATGATAGTATCATTGACTAGTTACATTAGATGCCAAATCCCATCCCCCACCTATAGACCTTGCTTCGACAAGAGACCATCCTGTGTATTTATTTCCATGTAAATGTGTTGAAATCTAGACACTTGAAACAATCCAGCAATGTGTACTAGTTCTTCATAGATAGCCAATAGATGAGTATTCTTTTAGGGCCTCTTCATACTCATCATGTCCACTACAAGCTTCAAATCTCCAAATATTTGAATTTTCTGTACACCTTTAGAATGAGCTAGTAACAAAATCAACATTGAGTCTATCAATTCAACTCGATTATTTCTGCTCAATCCCATTCTAATTGAAAATTTAAAGTAGTGATGTTAAGATAAATAAAAAATACCTCCAGCTCCACCTCTAGCAAGCTGGACTTGGGTAGCCCCATCAAAGCATGCCCAACTACCTCATTTATCAATGATATCTTCTTCCACTCTATGACCTCTAGGAGGATAATCATCTCGTTGAAAGAGACTAAGGGTAGGAAAACTATGAGAAGCATAAAAAATGGGGGCTATGACTGTATTATTAAATATAGCTTTGTTCTTGGCCGGCTTAGAGCCCCAAATCACTAAGGGTGGAAGAGCCAAATAAACCTTGTAAGCCTTATTATTGTACAAAGGAAGAAAGGCATATTGTAGATCAAAACCTTGCCAAGTGAATTGAATTCCTTATACTTGTGATACATACTCCCACATCCTCATCAAGTATGGACAATATATATATATGTGTGTGTGTGTGTGTGTGTGTGTGTGTGTGTGTGTGTGTGTGTGTGTGTGTGCTCAAATGATTCATTGTTTTCTTTGCAAAGGGAGCACCAACCCTCCCCGATCCAGTATCTCTTTTTCATGATTTCCCATACATGCACTTTGTTGAATAATGCAAGCCACATAAATAACTTGACTTTGAGAGGACATTTAAACTTCCACATCACATGAATCCACTAGGGGGATCAAGGTGGTCTTCTTCGCGAATAACTCTATAACCCAAGCTAGGAGTGTATGATCCACCAACAACATTCCTAGACCAAATTAGTTCATCCTCCCTGTCCATTGGGAAAATCTGACAATCTTTAAGGTATTTTATAAAAATTGTTCCAAAGGACTCTATCTTCATCTACAAAGGCTAGGTCTTCAGCTGAAATTCAAGCTTGCTTCCAAGGAGTAGTACAATATCACCAATCTGACTTAGATGCATCAGTCCCATATCCCTTAGATAGTCAGTCATGTGGTGTGGAAGTCTATCATCTCTTGAGCTACCAATCTAGGGGTCATGTCCTATTCTAAGTTTGCTACCACTTCCCACTTTCCAAACCAGCCATTCCCCAATCACATCAAAGGAAGATAAAAGATCCCTCCACATAACATATACATTTTTAAAAGTCTTGGTCGTCTTGAACCAATCTTAAATAAAGGGGTAATATATATTTCTGATACACCACCTTTACTTAAAGCCCTTCACTCTTTAAGATTCTCCAAACCCCTTTTTCTACCAAAGCTTTGGAAAAGCATGAAGGTTGTTTGAAACCTCATCCAACGAGCTCCTTTGGCAATACAAGTTTTCTCCAAGCCACCCAAAGATATGGATTTCCTTCAGAATTTCCATTCCATTAAAAATTATAACATAACTTCCTAATTTGTTCCAAGGTTCCAGTAGGCACATAAGCTAGAGAAATTCAGTATGCAGAGATAACTTCTAGGATATATTTCAATAAAATCATTCTTCCACCACATGACAACCACTTTTTGCACCAAAGCATAAATATTTTCTCTATTTTTTTTGTCAACCAAGCCTACTCTCTTCAGTGATAGTCATTTGGTTGTAAGTAGAAACCCAAATATTTCAGACCATCATGTATATTGACCACTGCAAATGCAAATTGTGTTGAGATCTAGTCAATACTTTCATGTTCCAAGTGCATGAAATACATTTTGGATTAATGAACATTTATAATCATCCCTGGTGCATTTGAAAAGTGGCAAGATAGATATGATCTTAGAAATATTCCTCTAGAGCCATCAAAAAATAAAAGGATGTCATCGACAAAGAGTAAATGTGTAATACTAACATTACCACCAACGATGATCCCTTTTAGAAATCCATTAGAATGAGCATGCGTATAGGCTATACTAAAACCCTCCATAACCAAGATAAAAAGAAGTGGAGACAGCGCCATCCTTGCCTCAATCCCCTCCCAGCTCTAAAAAATGGAGAAGTTGATCCATTTATGAGAACAAAAAAATGAAATAGACTGAACACGAGATACGACCCAATTCATCAAAGGAAGTTGAAAACAAACTTGTAGGAGGATCGATCTTAAAAATAACTAGTTGACCCTGTCATATGCCTTTGAAAGATTAAATTTTACAATAACAACAGGTAAATTTTTAACTTTGGTAGAGTGTAAGATCTCCTGTGTAGTTCCAATGGCATCATGAATCTGTCTACCCTTCAAGAAAGCAAATTGCTCCTATGAAATTGAATTATACAAGACATGTTTCATTTTTTGCAATGACTTTAGCTATCACCTTATATATACAATTACAAAATGATATAGGCTTGTATTTCTCCCACTTACATTGTCAACCTTAGGAATAAGGGCTATAAAAGTAGATTTAAAAGTATCTAGGATCCTTCTATTGAGTCTTGACTACTCGATAACTTCATGAAGATATTGTTCAAATATATCCATGAAGCCCTTAAAAAACTCCACAAAATAGCTATCTAGTCTCAAGATTTTGTCCTTCTGCAAAGAGTGGACAACCTTCTTAACCTCTTCGAGAGTAACCTCCTCCATAAAAACTACCTTTTGATCCTCATTTACAAAAGAGGGATAGGTTGTTAATTTGTTCATATGAGCAATAGATGTTATGTCATCTTCCTTAAAGTGATTGTTGAAATGGTTAACCCCAACCATAGCAAGGTTCTTGAAACCCATCACCTAACTACCATCCTCCCCCCTAGTTTCCACAAAGAATTAGTATGCATATGGTGTTTAACCAGGTCAAAGTACCTAAACTGTAGGTGAGATACTGTAAAAATATGATCCTGTATGTATCTGAGGTAAGGAATTCTCAAATGTTGTATATCAAAACCCAACTTAAGTAATGTTATTTAGAATCACGGTGACAATAATAATAATAATAATAATAAGTAAGATATACATGTGCTTTTGAAGGATCATTGAGCCTTCTAGAAGCCTCTTTTGCATTCCATGCTTACAAAGTTTAAACAGTCTGCTAGTATTGGGTGGAGGTGGAAAACAAGATTTAAGGTAAAGGAGAATGACTCATGAATGAATTTGAGTATGTGATCTCTTTGAATTATAACCAATAAACTCAACCAAAAAGACATACGCATGACATATAGTAGCAGGGAATGGCGGTGTCTCACAAATGGATAAAGTACTTGGGCTTGTTTCCTTCAAACTCTAGAAATTTTTTCTTTACATTACTTTGCAATACTAGTCAACCTTCAAATGTAGGTGCCCTAGAAGAATTCTGGGCTCCAGTGAATGACTAAGACATAACCTTTACAAATTAGTCTCACCTTGTTTCCCTGTGGGGGAAAATGAGCCAAACACTTTACAATGAATGAGTGCTCATCCTTTGACCATTGAATTTTTTCAATAACTTTATCTTTCACATAAGATAGTAGCCATACTACAATAACATGTGGCCTGGAAATCCTTTTAGGCTCTATTAAATGACTAAGGCCTAGCCCCAATACTAGCCAACAATCCATATTCCCAATGGGTTTTCTTCTCCCTGTTGCCTTTATGGAGGGAAGATGAGCCTTATATTATACAAAGAATGAGTGCTCAACCCCTTGGCTACTGAATACCTTTTGGAAATTTATACTTTTCATCATTTAGATACGGCATTTATGTGTTCTGATGCTTTAGTGTTTAGCAACATGGTTTGGTGGAGCACTTGTTTTGAGAATTAAAGGAGAAATACCCAGTGAACCTAGCCACACTAGCCTAACCACATACTTCATAGCTAAAGATACATAATAACATGGAGTCTATAATGCATAGGGGTCAATATGGGGAAAATATCTTCAATCTCACAAGTATCCATCAATTTAAGTCATGGGATAAAATTCAAACAATGGATGAACTGGATGGATAGGGACAAATGGCACATTGAACCAACATAACACTTAAGGTTTAAAATTTATGTAAATAATGGCATGGAAATAGTCTTCAACATTGAGCTCTTTGATCAGTCATAACACAAGTTCAAGCATCAGTATACATATAAGCATAGGTCACCATGATTATCCTGACAAAACAAGACTAGGTTTATAATATACATCATAGAGCAAACACAAGCCAAGGAAACATATACCAAATCTCACCATATACCTGTCTCCATATGATAAGGACCCTTTCTAACTGTGTGTACCAAATATTCTATGCTACTCTGCTCAAATGAACTAGGTTAGCACTAAAAGCATCTCAATGGACATGTGAATCTCATCCTTGGAAAGGAAACACTGCTAAACAAGGCTCTAAAATGGCTAAGGTTGTAATTATCCATGTCAAAAACTCCATGTGAATTAATAGCTTGGAAAAATAAAGAGATCAATATGTATGTTGCATGATGGTATCCTAGCTGCAATATATGTGTGATAACATTAGCGTTGCCTTCTTTCTATTTCCCACATAATAGTTCAAGCTTTTAAACTCTTGAGGTTGTTTAAAAACTGTATGCATGTCGAATCAATCCTGGAAATGTCATAAGGAGGCCATGTAATTTTGACTAGGTCATTATACTCCTCATCTTCCATCCAAGATCAATTAAACTTAAATGGGATAGAGGGATTATCCAAACCCATCACACTTCCATAAAAATGGGAAAATAGTCAAATTCTCCACCCTCCCCAACCCATTGTCCGATGGAGACTACAGATTGCAATGTTCCTTCATTAATCAGGAACCAGTCCATCCTCTTGGCAATTCTATCTTCACCAATTCTCGTATTTCTCCATGCAGCATTCATTTTATAGGGGGAATATTGTATAGAGAAATCTCATCCAATCTTCTTATAAAATAATTAGTCATGGCATCTATGTGGGAATTTGGACCCCAACTTTTTCCTTCATAAAACAAAAATATAGGTCTCCACCAAGAAATACTCTATCCCCCTCCAACTTGTCCAACTTGAACATTTTTTCCCAATAAATCAGTATTTTCTAGCATGGTCCATAGATGTTGATTATTTAGAAATCCTTTCCAAACTCTCTAGAGAAAGGAACAGTTCCAAGACCTGATGGAATAGCCTAGATTTTTTTAGTTTTTTTTACAGGGACGGTTAAAATTTATTTAAAAACTGGAAAATAGGCTGCCAGGGCCCTTACAATGAAAATACTTTCCACTTAATCTGATCTTCTTCTCCAAATTCTCACTACTATCCTTAACAACCAAACCAGAACTCAATTCATAGATTAAAAGAGTGGGACTGTCTATAGCGTCCTGGTCCTCTCCTTTAACGCTGCTCTTCTTCCAAATACTGCAAGTTCGAGTGACTAGAGGCATGCAAGAAATATAATTCAAAAGTCTTATTCTATATACAGGAACCAGCCAGCACCACGATCCTATATAACTGAAAAACCTGACTGAGATTCGAATCTTTGAGATGCACCATCTGACTGTTAGACAAAATCTTACTCCTTCAAAGGCTGAAAATGAGCTCACGAGGAGAGACCGGCCTGGAATTCTTAGTGTTATGGGATCAAATGATAAGAGTTTTCTCCATTTACCAATAACTGACTCTTCCTCAGTAGAGTTCCTCTATTAGCCTCTACATCTGCAAGACTATTAAAATTCCTTAGAACATGATATACCTTGTAATTTCTGAATTGCATCAGCAGGCGAAGGACCTTCCTGTGAATTTGGGAGAGCTTAATATCCATAGGGGCCTTCTTAGTGTTTACAGCATTGACAACTAGTCTGGAGTCACCTAAGACAATCAGCTTCTAGATTTTTAGCTTCCCAGCTTGATTAAGGCCTTGCCACAGCACCAGATATTCAGCGAGATTGTTGGAGGTGTATCTTAGGCCCCAAGCATAGGTCAGGTGAGCTTTGCCTGAGGGCTCAAAAAGGATGCCTCCTCGTCCATCTTGACTAGGATTCCCTTTCGAGGCCCCGTCGAAGAAGAGGTACCATTCCTCGAGGGCTGATATCCACTTAATGAATTCCTGTTCATCCAACTTGATTTCCTAGTTTGTCTTTTGAGGAGATTTGAAAGCTTCAATGCTTTGCTGGGTCGGATTGAACTCCTTAAGCCAGCTCTCTTCTTCAGGAGGGAGGGTAGTCGAATTCCTGATAGAGGGCTTAGTGCTTAAGGCTACTAAAAGAAAATCCTTAGCTTTGATAGCCACCTGAGAAGGAAGCCTACCTTCCTCCTTGAAAATTCTGTTGTTCCTCTCCAGCCAGATCTTCCAACACAAGAATTTTGGGGCCCACATCCAGACTAGGTTGAGGAGATATTTTTTGTTCAAATTGAAGGGAGATAGTGATTTCCACCTTCCCATTATCTCCAATACAGATTTTGGTAGACTTAAAGAGATGGGACCTAAAATAAACCTCCAAGCTTCTTTAGTAAAGTCACATGTAATGAAAAGATGCTCCATGGTTTCTTCAGCCCTGTTACACAGAGGGCAATGGGAGGGCCCTTCCCAGCCTTTCCTCTTTAAGGTTTCACTGGTCAGAATGCTATTGTGGAGCAAGGTCCATATGAATATGTATACTTTGGGGATTGATGGGAAGTTCCAGAGAGCTTTCCACGAACCAGGATTGATAGGGACCCAAGGCTGCTCCAATATGGAAAAATAACTAGCTGTAGCAGTATATTTCCCCGAGCCTGAACCCCATCCTCGCTTATCTTTGGATCTGGCACTGAAGGGGGACTTCCCTTGAAGGAAATCCAACAGAGCTGAAACTTCCTCCTCAAGTTCGCCTGGATAGTCTCCTAGGTTCCAACATTTCCAGGATTCATCGTTGTTCCATGAGGAGATATCCCACAGAGTGCTGCAGTTTTTAGAATGAAGCCAAGATTGGATGTTTCCTAGATCGGATGACTCCTTGAGAGGCTGATCCCCAAGGATGGAATCCTCCCATATTCTGATTTTTTCCCCATTTTCGGGAATCCACGTGAGCTTGGAAATGAAATGAGGAAGGGCCCTTTTGCAGAGGGAGAAGATCGGGGATCCTTTCTACACTTTTGTAGGCTTCTCGAGACATCTTTCCTTGCCACCTGTGAAGTATTTTTTCCTAATGATATGCTTGCTCCATGTACTTTTCCCAGTGATCATATTCCAGAGAATTTTTCCACCCATGGCTAGATTTTGGGTAGCCACGTCTCTGGTTTGGAGACTCCCCTCCATCTTAGGCTTCGTGACCTTGTCCCAGCTCACAAGGTGAAGCTTCTTTTCATAGTTTCTACTACCTTCCTAGAGGAAGCGCCACAGCAGCTCATCAATTTTGTTTGTTATTGTTTTTGGGGCTAACAAAATAGAGCATTGATAGATCGGAAGACTAGTAAGGATAGAGTTCATCAGAATGACTTTACCTGCTTTGTTGAGCCAATTTTCCCCCCACCCATGGATCTTATTTTTTAGCTTGTCCAGAAGTGGCAACCAATGAGCTACTCTTGGAGAAGTTTTAAAGATCGGGACACCAAGGTAGGTAAAGTTGTCCCAGATAGTAACGCCTCCCATTCCCAGGATCCGAGATAACTCCAACATTTCGCGGGGAAAGCAGTTCCAGCCATAGATCTTACTTTTTTGAAATTTTATTTCACTTCCAGAGCTGTCCCTGTAGTAGTCAAGCTTTGATTTAAAATTTCTTGCTGTAGTAAGGTTGGCAGCTCCCAGCAAAAGGGTGTCATCAGTGAACTGGGCATGATTTACCTCCTTGACCTTGGGGACAATTCTGATGCCTGAGAGAGATCTATTTTGGAGACATCTGTTCAATTGGAAACTTAGAATGGAGGCTTGAATGACGTAGAGCACCAGGGAGAGGGGACAGCCTTGCCTTAAACCTCTTGAGGCCTGGAATAAATTGGCAGGGCGCCCATTCACCAAAGGGGCAATCCAAGGGGCTGATATACATGCTTTGACCCACTCTATGAATTTCTGATTGAACCCAAAATTTCTCATGGCTGCCAGAAGGAAATCATGCCTGACTCTGTTAAATGCATTTTCTAGATCCAACTTTACCACCATACCTTTCTCTTTTTTCTTGCAGCTGGTATGAATGGCTTCTTGGACTAAGATAATGTTGTCCATAATCTGTCTACCTCTCACAAACCCACCTTGATTTTCCAGAATTAACTTAGGCAGGATTCTTTTGAGTCTACTGGCCATAATTTTGGTTATTATTTTGTATCCCGTATTGCACAGGGATATGGGCCTGAATCTATTGAAGTTCTTGGCCCCTTTTTCTTTTAGAATAAAGGACAAGAAAGAAGAATTGGTGCTGCTCCCCAGCTTGGTACAGGTCTGAGACTTCTTGATCATCCTGTACAGGTCATTTTTTATTATGTCCCAGCAAGAAATATAGAACCGGCAGTAAACCCATCCGGACCAGGCGCTTTGTCCGGGTTCATTCTGAAGAGAATTTTCTTAATTTCTCGTATACTGACAGACCTATTCAGCATCTGATTGTCATCTTCATTGATCCGATTTGGAATTTATGACAGAGGATATAAATTTGGATCCGCTTGCTCCAGGTCCGAGGCTATATAGAGATTTTTTAAAAAGAAGTGCGCAGCCTCTTTAATTCCGCTGAAGTCTTCTATAACTTGGTCTTGCACCTGGATTTCGTTTATGGAGTTGAAATTTTTCCTAGCTTGGGCTTACTTGTGAAATAACGATGTGTTTTTGTCTCCAGCGTGAAGCCACAACGTCCTTGATTTGACTCTCGAGTAGGATTCCTCATCTCTGCATGCTTTGTGGTACTTCCTTTGCAACTCAGCTTCCCGGTTGAGCAAGGCGAGAGTAACTGGAGATTCTTCCAAGACCAATTGATGCCGTTCCAGCTCCTTTTGGATTCTTTTCCTTTCGTTCGGAGGAGAGATCAGCTTTTTAGCCCAAGCTTTCAGATCCGCTTTAAGTCTTCTGAGCTTTCCTTCCCAAACGTAAAATGGGGAGCCATAGATCGGATCGTTCCATGAATTGGTCACAATGTTGAAAAATCCTTCCTGTGTTACCCAAATTGGGCTAAACTGGAATGGGATAGAGCCTAAATTTTCCCCTCGTGATATGGAGAGCGAGATTGGTTTGTGATCCGATGTATAGTGCGGGAGAATATTGGAGGTCGCCATCAGTCCCAAGGTAAGGAAGGAGGACTAAATAAGGAACAGGTCTAGGTGTGCAGCAATGTGACCAGGTCCTGTTCTTTTGTTGGACCAAGTATACTTTCCTCTGTCAGGAATTATATCTTCAAGTTCCCAATCTAGCATCAGGTCTTCCATCCACTCTCTTGTAGGATCTCGGACAATTGAACCTCCTTTTTTTTCGGCCAGAGTGAGGGTTACATTTAGATCTCCAGCCACTACTAAATTATCAGGATTATGCCGGTTGAGATACAATTTTAAGGAATCCCAGCACTCTTTTTTCTCAGTGTATGAGACCAGCACATACAAGTTGAAAATGCTTACTAGATGGTCGGATTCTTTAAGGAGCATTTTTGTAAATAACCAATGGGTGGTTCTCCCTTCTTCTACTAGGTCGAGCTTTGCAGAGTCCCAAAAAGTTGCAAAGCCCCCGAAAGCTCCTCTTGTGCTCACATCCTTGCCCGGGCCTTTCTTCCAGAACGTGTTACTTACTCGGAGGAGGGCCTCCTCCTCCATTTTCGTCTCCTGGATTAGGAGGACTTCCAGCTTCATTACTCTTACTAATTCCCTTATCGCTTCTTCTTTTAGGGTGCTGCCTAGTCCTCTACAGTTCCAGGAGACGTATTGCATTATTTACCTGGATGAGGGGGGTGGCCCCCTTTCGGGGTCTTTCCAAGCTTCATCCCCGATATGGTATTCATCATTTCTAGAATTATGTGCTGTGAGCCTTGAACCACATCCTTGTAGGACTACTCTTCCCTTCTCTTCTTTTTTGGCTTTCGTCCACGCTTTGGCTAATCTGGAGTACCTGACGGACTGCTTGCTTCAATGTCTCCTTCCTCTGAGGATTCGGCTCTTGTTTCTGATCCCAAGCTTATATGTTATTTTAACGGACTGGAGGCAACCGGGAAAGGGATTAGATCAGTTGAGGCTTGAGGCGCCCCAGTTTCTTCAACTTCAGGGGTGTTAGTGGGGTTATGAGCTTCATAAGAATCTTCCTAGGGAATAGTCTTGGAGCTACCTTGCTTTGGGGGTTCTTGGATCGATTTTTCCTTGCTTTTGACATTGTTAGCGGTTTTCCCTTTCTTTACTCTCAGCCATCCTTCAGCATCTTCTTTACCGGCAGCCATTTTGGGACAGTGTCTTTGGAAGTGGCCATGCTCTTGGCAATTCCTGCACTTGAAGGGCAGGTGCTCATAGTCCAGCTTCTGGTAATGATTCTAAGATCCCACAGTTAGTTTTACTGCCTCAGGAAGGCCAGATTCGAGATTGAATTCAACACAAACTCTAGCATAGGTGTATTGTCCCTTATTGTATGCTTTGTCAATGAAACGTCCGATTCTGTTCCCTATTCTTTTCAAGGATTCGAAGTCCCAGCAATGCACAGGAAGGTTAGGGAGTCTAACCCACACCGGCACTTCTTTGGGAAGATCGATCGAGGGGCCAAAATATGGAGACCATTTATTTAGGTATAAACCCTTCATCCCCATGAAATAGTGTCCATTTCTGAAGATTAGGTCACGGTCATCTTCTGAGATGAATTCAAAAATAAAGAACCTTCTCCCTACCGGGTAACAGGTAACTCCATGTTTCAGGTTGGGCTTCAAATTTCTTTGTATCCAGTCATCTGTAGTCTTGGTTGAGGGCCATAGGCCCATAATCTGACCCACGAGGCCTCACTTAGCCAATGCCAGAGCTATCTTCATTGGCTTTTCTTCAGGCAGGGCAATTTCAGGGATTTCTTCCAACTTCTTGATGAATTTCAGAACCTCCGGAAGGAAGGTATTCTTACCTCTGCTATTGGTGAGCCTCTGGAATGCATCCTCATCTGAACTCGAAGGGGGGGGGGGGGCGACCTCCCCTCCCCCAGGCGTCGCCATGTCCTCTCTCGCTCGCTCGTAGCAGATCCCAACCCTAGCGCACGTGCCCAGCCCTGCGATTTTAATAAGGACTTAGATTGATAGAATAATAGCCTAGATGTTACTACAAAGAAAAAGAGAATTCATCCACCTAGTAATCAAGACACCATATCTACTTGAAGCATCAAGATTTAAAAATTCCCACCCAGGTAGTAAATCCTTTAAGTCACTTAGAATATCATCCCCATGGGATACAGATTCCAAAAGTATAATAATAAAAGGATGTTTTGAAATCACCAAACATTTCAATGCTGGTTTTCTGGGAGGAATCCCCAACCCTCTGCAGTTAAGGGACATTAACAACATTAAATAACCTTAGAGTAGGGAAGACTTGCACTAAGAGTCCCTTTCAAATTTTTATGTCTACCAGCCCTAATATCAAACACAAGTTGATCAGGCGTCGAGGCCATAATAGAAATCCTTCCTTGAAGCCTGGGTACCAAGAGAAATAGGGGACAACGCATTAAATTTTGAAGACACAACATTCAAACCAGGTGTGGGGGTCGAAAGAAATCCAACCTTATTCTCCTTGGAACATATAGGGATTCCTCAAGATGATAAAACACAAGGAGATTTAATGGAATGAAGTGCCCTTTCCACAAAAGTAAAACCTCTATCCAATGCAATGTTTAGAGATTCTCCAGAGTCCATGCAAGAGTCCTTTTATTTTGAATTTTCACAACTCAAAATGTTTAACCCACCCATAATATTCTCTAAAATTTGAAACCATATCATGTTGACTAGGAGTCTTCAATCCCAAATAAGATTATTCATCGTAAACCAATAGAGAAGCTATTGAGTTAAGGGGATTATGTTGACCTGTAACACCTCGGTTTTGACCCCGTTGCTTTAAATATATATGATGTATGTAATGTAATTAATCATAGTGTGGAACTAAAGGAAAAAGATCCACCATTGATTTAGCGTTTCTATGTTCCAACAATTAAAAATAGATGGCGACGGTGTTTTGTGCTAGCTGTCACATTATGATTTTGAACATCATGTAAATATGCAAATTAATACAAACACCCACAACCAACTATGTCAATGCAATGAATAATGAGAAGGGGGCATGATTTTTCCTAAGGATAAGATGGGGGCTGATGTTAACCTGGAGTATTTCGGAAAAACCATGTGTTAGGGGAAAACCATCAAAACTGTCAACTACCCATTCTGGTTGTTGGAGTCATTTACCCAACATGCACACTTATTTGGTCAATTTTGGCCTATTTTCCCACTATCCTAAGTTTAAATGACTTACTTGGCATCAGATGAGCACACTATGACATCAACATGAGCACACCCATGCCCTCCTTCAGTCAAGGAGGCCAACTAAGCCTTCTCCTTCATTCGGGGAGGCTAACTGGGCTTCCTCCTTCAAACAGGGAGCATTTCTGGGGTGATCTGAGTGTTATAAATGCACCTAATTGCTAACTGATTGTTACAATCACTTAAGCTAAGTTGTGAAGGCACCTCCATTCATTATTTGATTATTTTTTGCCATTATTTATGAACTGAAGCTAACACATGTGCCTACAACCACTTCTAATGACATGTGTCACTTTAGTTAACTCCATCGGAGCTACTTGGAGTTATGGATGTGCTACCTCCTTCAGTTGGACATGCAGTTACATGTGATGAGTCACTTTCAGTTAGACTCGGTCATCTATTGCACTCCGATTCAGTTAGGAATTAGTGTGAGAGTCAGTTATTGATTAGTTCTGTGGTTAACTATGTGTGTCGATTGTGGCTGACATTCAATCAACCTACACCCATTCATTCAATTTGAATGACCTCCTTGGGAATTCGAATTTTCTTGGCATTCATGCACTTTGCATGACCATTGTATTGTACTATCATTATTTTATTGATTATACAGAGCTGCAACATTCTATTGCAACACCATTATGCCATTTTCATGCTTAATCTTCTGAAATCTCTTATGAGACCGTGTTTTAGTCCCTAGATTACTGTGACAGATTAATATGGTATCAGAGCTCACAGTGGGATGAACCTAATTCTCTTCAAAAACATTGTTTTTGACGGATCTTGCATGAAAAATTGAGCAAAAGCTCAAATTCCAGCATTGCACCAAAAGCCGAAGGTTTACCACTTAATACCCCAAGTAAAGGAATTGTTGATCAAGCTTGCTTGATCAATTATGCTGGGTGTGATGAAAACTTGAAATGTGCATGCTGTTCGACCTTAGGGTGACTTTATTGTTTTGATTTGCAGGTTTTTACAGGCTCACTGCATTCACTACAATAGTTTGATATGGCTTATTCCGTAGAACTTTTGACTCCGTTCAATTTCCATCAATGGAAAGGGGACATGGAGATCCATCTACGTGCCAAAGGACTCTACCGGGTCACTATGGACACAGAAGAAGAGCCTACTCATGTTATAGACAAGGCTAGATTTTTGAATAAGAAAGATGAAGATTTCAGTTTCTTGTGTCTCTCTATCTCCAAGGATCTTCTATTCCACCTCTTGGGATTGAAGTCTCCGAAAGAGATTTGGGACCAACTTGCCTCCCCGTAAGGAAAACAGGATGACTTGAGGGTTTATTAGCTTCAAAACGAGTTGATGTCTCTTCAACCTAGCAATTTTGAGACCCTTAATGATTTTTTCACAAAATTCAAGCATATAGTCCTTCTACTAAAGCAGTGTGAGGTGAAGAAGGAAGATGATCAGCTCATCCTCGCCATTCTCTCAAAACTTGGAGCTGACTATTCGGTGTTTGTTTCTACATTTTGTGCGGGGAAGCTCACAACCCCTGGATGGAATATGCCTTCACTCAATTCCTTCATTGAGTCCCTAACAAGCGAGCATGATAAGCTTGTCCAGATGGGGATCATTAGATCCTCCCATGATCAAGCCCTCTTTGCTTCGGGACCCAAGGATGTGAAGGGGAAAGGAAAGCAGTATCAGAACCCCAAAACCAAATTTGAAGCTCCTAAGCCTAAAGTTCACAACCAGCAGCAAGAAGAGCCTTCTAGCTGGAAGAATAACAAAAACAAAGGCAACCATGGGAAGGAAAAAGTCAAGTGTTCATACTGCGGGAAGGGATTCCACCCTAAACATGCCTACATGAAAAAGAAGCTTGATGAATCTACTTCTCTCTTTGGGATAAATAACATAAATATTGTGGAAAGCTTTCGGAGGAAATAAAATCAAGATTGGGAATATCAGCATGAAAGAGGTCATGCCCTCATGGCAAGCACTTCGAATTCCATGGCTCTACTCATAGATTCTGGAGCTTCGAACCACATGATGGCTAGAAAAGAATCTTTCACTTCTATCAACACCAGCAAGAGCATTCCCATCCACATGGGAGATGACTCTACCATCATCTCAAAAGGACAAGGTACAATAAATCTTGAGCACGGTTATTTTTCCAATGTTTTGTAAGTACCATCTCTTGCATCAAACCTTCTAAGTTTCTATCAAATGACCCATACTAGAGTGCCCAAGAGAGTATCCTTCAGCCAATATGATGTAAAAATTACTGAACTTGCATCTGGGAAACTTGTGGAAAAAGGCTCTGCAAATCATCATGCAAAAGTCTATGAGTTTTCCCATTTTGTGGAGGATGCAAAGCCCACAGCTCTGCTGACTCATGGAAATGAGGTTAGTAGGCTCTTGCATGAGAGGTTTGGCCACCTAAAATTCAAATAATTGCAGCAATTATATAAGAATTCCATGGTTGAAGGCCTCCTGGTCATCAAAGCTACCACCGAAATTTGCAAAGGTTGTATTTTGGGAAAGCATCATGAGCATAAGTTTGATCGGGGGAAGGCAAGCTGAGCATCCAAAATTTTGGGGCTGATTCATTATCATATCAATGGACCAATTCCCATCACATCCTTGAATGGATCTTGGTATGTTCTTACTTTTATAGATGATTTTTCTAGATATACATGGGCCTTCTTCATCAAGAAAAAGTCAAATGTCTTAGAAAAAATCATTGAATTAAAGGCATTGATTGAGAATGCATTCAGGAAAAAGATCAAAAATTTGAGATCTGATAATGGAGGGGAATATGTCAGTAATGAGTTGCTGCAACTATGTTTTTACAGTGTTATTCAGATCCAACATTCAGTCCCCTACACTCCTCAGTAGAACGGTGTAGCGAAGAGAAAGAATCGGTCTCTCAAGGAGATGACCACTTGCATGTTGGAAGCCAAGAAGTTGGCTTCAAATTTATGGGCTGAGGCAATGAATGCTGCTGTATACATTCAGAATAGAGTATCTCACTCATCCATGAAAGGGAAGAACCCTTTCGAATCCTACTTTCGACACAAGTTGGATGTGTCAAATCTCAGTGTGTTTGGGTCCACTGCATGGGCCCAAATTCCGCATCATAAGAGGAAAGATTTGCAATTGCAAAGCATTGAATGTTTGTTTATTGGATATCCTAATGAATCTAAAGGTTTAAATTTTCTGGATATTAGAAAAAAACAAATCATCATTGAAAGAAGTTTCCATTTCAATGAGCCTCTCCAAGAGGTAGAACTAGTGAAGGAGAAAACTGTTGAATTTCCTTCCTATTCTATTGAATATTTGGATGATGAAATTGGGGGTGATGACTCTGATTTGGAACCTGATTTGGAAGCTTTGATATATGAAATTAGTGACCAGAAAGAATCATGTTCAAGTTCAGAACCTGAAGTGCAAACACATCTCCCAACTTGGGCCAGACAGACACTTTCTTTCGTCGGTGACAACATTGGAAATCCTGATGATCCAAGAAGAACCCGGTCCGATTTCCAAAGAGCAGGTATTGTGCTCTCTTGTCATGAACCCTTGCTGTCTGATACTTGTTATTTAATGATAATTTCAGATCCTAAGTCTTACTACCATGCTCGAAAAGATCCGAGATGGCAAGTTGCTATGGACAAAGAGATGAATTCTCTTCAAACAAATGCTACTTGGGAGCTAGTTTGTCTTCCTGTGGGGAGGAAATTAGTTCAATACAAGTGGGTGTTTCGGACAAATTTTTCTACTGATGGAAGCAACTACAAATACAAGGCAATTTTGGTAGCAAAAGGATTCTCCCAGGTCCAAGGAGTGGACTACCATGATACCTTTGCACTGGTTGCAAAAATGGACTCCATCCGCCTAGTTTTGGCAATTGCGGCATCCAAGCACTGGGAAGTGCATCATATGGATGTTAAGTCTGACTTTATACAAGGAGATATTCATGAGAAGATATACATGAATCAGCCCAAGGGCTACATTTCAGATTCATCTTTGGTTTGCAAACTAAAGAAGTCATTATACGGGTTAAAACAGGCCCCAAGAGAGTGGTATTCCAAGATGGATTCCTTTCTTCTCTCGCAAAACTTCCAAAGGTGTAAATCAGATTTGAATGTGTATCTATAGAAGTATGATGGTAATTTTCTTATTATTTTTTTATGTGTTTATGATCTCTTGATTACTGGTAGCACAGTTGCTTCCATTTCAGTCATAAAAACTACCCTCCATGATGCATTTGAGATGAGCAATTTGGGGCTCTTGAAGCAGTTTCTGGGGCTTGAAATTGCCCAAAATGTTGATGGGATCATGGTTAATCAGTATAACTACATATCAGACATGTTATTTAAGTTTAACATGGCTGAATTTAAGGCTGCTCCATTCCCTTTCCTTTCAAGGATCAGCCTTGAAGAAGGAAACAACACTCCACCCATGGATTGCACAATCTACCGCCAGCTAATTGGTAGCTTGCTTTACTTGAATCATTATCAGCCTGATATATGTCATGCCATGAATGTTGTATCAATATGCATGTAGCAGCCTCATGATATTCATTGGAAGGCATCCAACAGGATCCTCCATTATATTTAGGGCACCAGGACCTACGACATTCACTATGCCGCAGACTTTGAGCTAGAGTTGGTTGGTTACATAGATCCAGATTGGGCTGAAAATTATATTGATCAGAAGTCTACTTATGGATATATATTCATGTTTGGTGGTGGCCCTATTTTCTGGTCTAGTAAAAAGCATTCCACCATGTCTTTAACAGAGGTCGAGTACCGAGGTGCGGTGAATGCTTGCATCCAAGCTGTTTGGTTGCAAGGCATTCTTTAAAAGTTTGATTTTGGTAGTAATTTGTCCACTGTCCTCTTTTGTGACAATCAAAGTGCTTTAATATCTCCACAGATCCAGTTACCAAGCAAAGGACCAAGCATGTATAGATACACATGCACTATATCAAGGAATTGGTGCATGACAGGACCATCATTTTGCAATACTTCCCTACTGATGAGCAGATTGCAGACATATTCACCAAGAGATTTTCAGAAAAGAAGTTATATTACCTTCGTTCACTGTTGGGGGTAATTTCATCAGGGTGATTAGATTACTTTCCAGTGTTCGGCTTTAGGGGAGGTTTTTCCCACTGGGTTTTCCCCCTTTCCTCACTTAGATTTATTTTTTATCATTGTTTTAGTTACATTTCTGTACAGGGTGAGCTATGTCCTTTGCTATTGGGGCCCTATAATTTCATGCATTTTATTGTTACTCCTCCCGAGTATAGATTAAGAGGGGGTGTTGGAGTCATTTACCCAACATGCACACTGATTTGGTCAATTTTGGCCTATTTACCCACTATCCTAAGTTTAATTGACTTACGTGGCATCATATGAGCACACTATGACATCAACATGAGCACACCCACACCCTCCTTCAGTCAAGGATGCCAACTAAGCCTTCTCCATCATTCGAGGAGGCTATCTGGGCTTGCTCTTTCAAACAGGAAGCATTTCTAGGGTGATCTAAGTGTTATAAATGCACCTAATTACTAAATAATTGTTACAATTAGTTAAGATGAGTTGTGAAGGTCCCTCCATTCATTGTTTGATTATTTTTTTCCATTATTTATGAACTGGAGCTAACACATGCACCTACAACCACTTCTAATGACATGTGTCACTTCAGTTAACTCCATCGGAGCTACTTGGAGTTATGGATGCACTACCTCCTTCAGTTGGACATGCAATTACATGTTATGAGTCACTTTCAGTTAGACTCAGTCATCTATTGCACTCTGATTCAGTTAGGACTTAGTGTGAGAGTTAGTTGTTCTATGGTTAACTATGTGTGCCGATTGTGGCTGACATTCAGTTAAGCTACACCCATTCATTCAATTCGAATGACCTCCTTGGGAATTTGAATTGTATTGGAATTCATGCACTCTACATGACCATTGTATTGTACTATCATTATTTTATTGATTATACAAAGCTGCAACATTATATTGCAGCACCATTATGCCATTTTCATTCTTTATTGTCTGAAATTTCTTATAAGACTTTGTTTTAGTCCCTAGATTACCGTGACAAATTAATACTGGTCTCCTTACACAACCATTAATTTTTTCTAGAATTTTGGTTGAGGAGTTATTTCCTGGGAATGGGAAGAGTGTGGGAAAGAATTCGAATTGGGCAGAGCACCCATTTTTGAAGGATGTTTTTTGACTTCATGGGAAAGAAAATGCCCAGAGAACACATGCTTCTTTCGGGGAAGGAAAAAACATTTTTTCTTTTCTCCACTCACGTTTTGGGGAAAACGGTCTAGAAGTTCTAGTTTGGGGATCCACATTTCCCGTGGAAGCTCGCACAGTGGAATTTCCTATGTTTACCCTTCACGATTCCAACATTTTTTGTTGGTTGCATTCCCAGAAATCCGTTTTGGTGTGACAGAGCGAATGATCAGCAAGGAGTTACGATTTTTGGTGAACTTCGTAGCTTGTTGTGTATCCCTCAATTTTTTTTGTTCTGAACTGGTCAGGAATGGAAGGGGAGTTTGAAATAGTGTGATAAACCTAGTGTGAGAAGCAACCTCACAAACAGATCTAGGGGCTGGTTTTCTTCTTTGCCACCTTGAATAGAACTGAAGAGGGAAGGCATAGCCTAAGGGATAGTGTAGAAGAGAAAGGGATGCTTCCTTTTGTTGGGTAGGAAGATGTTTTAGAAACTAGGATGGATTTGGTGCAGGTTTCCATAGCTCTGTGGTTGAGCTCACTAGCTTAGCGGTTATCCTTTTCATCTCCTTGTAGCCTGATAAACCCAACATTGAGATAGCTTGGATGTATAGCCTAATAAACCCATTTGTTGGCTTGGTTGATCTTTTATGTAACATTATATTGACTGTGTGTATCCTGATAAACCCATCTATTGGCTTGGATGTGTCTTGTTATGTTTACCCTTGTGTATGACCCTTAGCTGGACAACCTGATAAACCCAGGTATTAGTTGTCTTGGCTGGTCCTAAAAGTGTATATTGTCTTGTTTCCTACAACCTGATATACCCGACTTTGTTGGCTTGGCTGAGTTTTGTTGAACCCTTGGCTATGTGTGAGCCTGCTAGTGTTCCTTATTCCTTGGGGAAATCATGCCAACTTGGGGGTGGTGTTAAATTTCCATATGCTTAGCTAAGACATTAGTATTTCATTTCATTTTCATAACAAAAGCATATAAACAGGATCACTGAAAGATAGACAAGCACAACCATACAAAAGGAACACAAAGATTTATCCTGGGAAAACCCTAAAGGGAAAAACCCAGCAAAAGAATCCTCAATATAGATGCCCCAAAAAGATAAAAGATAAAACCAGCAAGGAGATCAAAGCCTGATCCTCCTCCTTCTCCAACTACTTCTCTTCTCCACTAATGCGCTACACGAGTGAGAGTGTGTGTGTGACAAATGAGAAGCACTACACCTCTATTTATATTCATCCATTCACTTAAGTTAACTCATTTGACATGTAGGCTCGAGTTAAATCATGTAGGCTCGAGTTACACATGTAGGCTCAAGTAACCACACTGGGGTGCTAATGACCCACCTTTACAATTATAGGGGACTACCTCATGACTCTTATTAGTTCTTCCGATTAGGAGCATCGGGGTACAATGTAATAAAAGTGGTTCTCCCGGTAGGACCATCGGGGACCACAAAAAGATACATATAGAATATTCTTCGAAGTTACAATATTTCAACACTCCCCCTTAACGAGAAGGGTGTTCTACAGCAACATCAACAACAAGAAGAGTAGAGATAGGGGACATCATCAACATCAGCAAGGTAACAAATCTATAAATCATTGGAAGCTTTTCAACATCATGTAGTCTTCATCTTCAATCTTCAATCTTCATCATCAGCAACACCTTCATTCTTTGATCAGTAACATCTTCAGCATTTTGATCTTTCAATTAGCAACGACATCTTCAGCACTTGGACCTTTCAATCAGCAACATCTTCAGCACTTTGACTGTTCGATCAGCAACAACATCTTCAGCACTTGGACCTTTCAATCAGCAACATCTTCAGCACTTTGACTGTTCGATCAGCAACAACATCTTCAGCATTTTGACCTTTCGATCAGCAACATCTTCAGCACTCTGACCTTTCGATCAACAACAACATCTTCAGCACCTTGACCTTTCGATCAGCAGAAAAATATTCAGTACTTCGATCTCTTGATCAACAATATCATCATCAACACTTTTCCCTTTCGATCAGCAGAAACATCATCATCATCATATTCTGATCTGTCGATCATAATCCTCATCACATTCTGATCTTTCGATCAGAAAAATCAACATCATACTCTGATCTTTCGATCAGAAACATCATCAACATAGAAACATCATCATCATACTCTAATCTTTCGATCAAAAACATCATAATCATAGTGTGTCATCATCATACTCTGATCTTTAGATCAGTACGTCATCATCATCATACTCTGATCTTTCAATTAGTACGTCATCATCATCATACTCTGATCTTTTGATCAGTATGTCATCATCATCATACTCTGATCTTTCGATCAATACGGCATCATCATCATCAGCAACAACCTGCAATCCACAACTCAAAGAAAAAAAGTCTTTGGATCACTTTTGGACTTAAATTCCAAGGATGATACAATCCCACCACATTCTCGACAACCAAAGTTACCGGATTGATTACGGGAGAATCAGTCCCTATCACTTTAGGACTAAGTCCAAGGACGATGCAATCCTACCACATTCTTGAGGACCGAAGCCACTGAATTGATTACGGGAGAATCAATCCCTATCACTTTAGGACTATGTCCAAGGATGATGCAATCCTACCACATTCTCAAGGACCGAAGCCACCGGATTGATTACGGGAGAATCAGTCCCTATCACTTTAGGACTATGTCCAAGGATGATGCAATCCTACCACATTCTCGAGGACCAAAGCCACTGGATTGATTACGGTAGAATCAGTCCCTATCACTTTAGGACTATGTCTAAGGATGATGCAATCCTGCCACATTCTCGAGGACTGAAGCCACTGGATCGATCATGAGAGAATCAATCCCTATTACTTTAGGACTATGTCCAAGGATGATGCAATCCCACCACATTCTCAAGGACCGAGGTCACCGGATCTATTATGGACAGATGTCCTGGGATGATACAATCCCTCTTCATTCTCAAAGACCAAGGTCTCCGGATCACTTTAGGGCAAGTTCCCAGGGATGATACAATCCCACCACGTTCTCGAGGACCAATTTCATCGGATCTATTGTGGACAGATGTACCGGGATGATACAATCCCACTACAACATCACTACTCCCCCTTTCAGGGAAGATCTTTTCGAACCACATCAAGCTTGTCTCGAAAGTGTTCGAACTCTACTCGAAGCAGAGGCTTCATCAGTACATCATCATCCAAACCATCATCATCTACATCTTCATTATGTGAATATTGAACTATCACCATCTGTATCTCCAGTATGTGAATACTGAAAGAATCATCATCTATATATTCAGTATAGAAATACTGAATCACCATCATCTGTATCTACAGTATGTAAATACTGAAATATCATCTATATCTTCAGTATGGGAATACTGAAATCATCATCATCTATATATTCAGTATGGGAATACTGAAACATCATCATCTCTATATTCAGTATAGAAATACTGAATCACCATCATCTACATCTACAGTATCAGCATCTGCATCTTATCTTGTATGTAGAATACCGGATTTCTGCGTTTTACGTCGGAACACAGGGTTCTTTGTCATCACAACTATGTTTATCACATAGAATCATTGTAGTGTCCATCTTCAGGTCAAAGAGACCTGATATTAGCTTCTGAAGCCATATGGATTCACAACTTAGTAGAGCAATCTGCTATGTATTCTGCTTCAACCGTGCTAAGAGAAACACTGGACTATTTCCTGCTAAACCATGAACTCATAGTAGACCTCAAACAAAAGCATCTACCTGATGTGCTTTTCCTGTCTGAGATACTTCTAGCCCAATCTGCATCTATGTATCCATGCAATCTATACTCATGGTTACCATCATAGTATAGACCAAAGTCTATAGTCCCTTTCAGATATCTCATCACATGTTTTGCAGCTACTAGGTGAACCCGTCTTGGTTGAACAAGATATTGACTTAAGGTGTTCACAGCAAAACAAATGTCTAGTATGGTATTTGTTAAGTACATCAATGACTCAATGATCTGTCTGTAGTGAGTCACATCCACTAACTCTAATGATTCATCAGCTAACAACTTCAGGTTGGAGTCCATGGTAGTGGCCATGACTTTGCATTCCAACATATTGAATCTCTTCAATATCTCTACCACATACTTTCCCTGGTTGAGAAAGATTCCTTCTGAACTTTGCCATACTTCCAGACCTAGGAAATAATGTATTAACCCAAGGTATTTCATCTCAAATTATTTTGCTAGTTTCTTCTTGCTTTCCATGATCTGTTTCTCATTCCCTGTCAAGAATAAGTCATCCACATATAGTAATAGAATGACAGGTACATCTTCTACAACCTTGTAGGAAAGGTTAGGATCGACTTTACTCTTGGCAAATCCCATGCTCATCAGGAAACTATCTATTCTTCCATACCAAGCTCTGGGAGCTTGCTTCAGGCCATAGAGGGCCTTCTTCAACTTGCATACTTGATTCCATCTGTCTTCAACTTCAAATCCTCATGACTATTCGATGTAAAACTCTTCCTCAATCATACCATTAAGGAAGGCTTGTATTTACTTCATCATGGAAGAAACTACCATGATAGTTTTGAAGGAAGTGTACCTTTCTTCCTCGAGTAAGTGTCTCTTCAGAATTAATTCCCTCTTTTTGATAGAAACCTCTAGCCACAACTCTTACCCTACTTCTATCAGCAACATATCTTATCTTGCAAATCCATTTGGAAGATACCACATTCTTGCTTTTTGGTTTGAGTACTATATCCCAAACATCATTCTAGTATCATAACATCTTCTATGAATTTGTCTTCTCAGGTCATCAACATATCCTAGTCTTCTGCATTCAACCTTGAAGGTTGGAACCCACTTTACTCTTGGTAAAGTCTCGATCCATCACAAAGCTATCCATCATGTTGTACCATGTCGAACTCAAATATAATTTTATGTAGTCACTCCCCCCTGAAGTGGAGTATCATCTTCCCTCTTCATTCTGTACAGGTGGTTCTTGTTGGGACGCATACTCCATGTTTGGGTAACTCCGCGGTTAAGCAGAAAGTTTGTAAGCAAAGTTACGGGTCAAAACAGTCTTAGGGGTGTCGGGGGAAGTTAAAACTCCTTTTTTGTAATAAACCCTTGGTTGAAATCCAGGGTTTAGGGTTCTGGGTGCCCATGGTTTAAGACCATGGTTTTGTAAAAATGCGTAGTATAAATAAGCGCTTGTGCAAAGAATATAGGTTAGGTTTTATGATGTAAGAAAGATTAAGACGAAGCTAAGGTTGATATTGTAAGGAAAGGTTAAGTCCCAGCTGTGTGCGTGGATGACCTCTGCAGCTGTGTGCGCAGAGGGATTTTGTAAAGAAGATTGAGGAAAGACCTGCAGCTGTGTGCGCAGGGGCCTGCTGCTGTGTGCGCGGCTTTTTAAGGATTGAAGAGATCTGCAGCTGAGTGCGCAAATCAAACTGTGGTTTTGTAGCAAGTTGAATAGAACACAGTTTGTGGACGTAGCCCCTACACTGGGGGTGAACCACATTATATCCGGTGTTGTGGTTTCTTGTGCTGTTTCTGTTTCTGTTGTCTTTTATGCATTAATAACTGTATACATATGATAAGTTAGATCGCTGTTAATATTTCGCTTTGCTGTGAATTCCCTATAGTGGGTTGAGCAAGTCACGACTATTTATTTATCTGCGAAGTTGTATGTGAATGAATGGTAAAGCTTTATAACTATTGATTAATAAGGTTATTAAAGGCTAAGGTACAGTAATCCCCCTCTCGTCTTGCAGAAACCTGATTCTGCGGCACCCCATAGCTGTTTCGGGTGAGACTGCAACCTGCGTGCAGGTTGTTGCCGAAAGGGCCAACACTGTGGGTGTTTTGTTGGTGCAACACTAAAGGATTAAACCCGGGTCTGCCCTATTGCCCAACAAATTGGTTCCGTTGCCGGTTGAAATCAGTCCCTGCTCAAGAGGGGTTTACATTGTACCTCAAGGGCTATGTTCTGGAGGCCCTCGGTGAAGGAAATCAGTGATTGGTTTGCTAAGATTGGTTTGAAATTTGTGCAGCAAGAGAACGCCAATCCGCGGTGTAGTGCAAGTGAATTTTTACAAAGGTATGTTTTTTGTGATGCTTATGAAATTTTCTTTGGTAGTATCCACATAGAGTTGCACCAGTGGTTGTCTAGGTTAACAGTGAGAAGGATGAACTTCCAGGCTCGACGGGTTCCCGCGTGGACCCCGGCGAGGGTCAATCTTGTGCAATACGTGAACAACGAGGTATCCCGCACTGTTGATTTTTGGACGACGCGAACGTTGGAAGCTTTTGTGACGGAGTTTTCCCTTGACGCAAGTAGCTCCTTCAGCGAAGCTGAACGACAGTTCTTCAAAGGGCCCCGCGGTAAGTTTTTGAATTTATTAAGCTTAAGGATTAAAATACTATTGGCCAAAAAAGGTATATTGCTGTTTGAATCGGACTATTAGTTTAGTCGTACTAACATATGTTTGCAAGTGACACTCCTTTCGACGAGCAAAGTGGGTTGCTGCGAAACGGAAAAAGGTATAAGAGAGGTTTTGACCCCTCTCCATTATGTCAGGCTACCGTGTCCACTCCTATAAACCCTGAAGCATCAGATTCCGAAGAAAACCCTTCGGTTGGAAACCCTCCGGTCACCCCACAACGCCGCTCCGCTACCCCTGAAATTCCATCGCAGTCTGAGAGTCAACCAAGCCCGAGTATTCCGGCCACAGGCCAGTCTACCCCCGTAACTTCCCCCCCATCGACGTCCTGCCCCCCTCCCAACCCCCCCCGAAACTCCATGGCCCACCTCGTTGATGACATTAAACTCCCCATATTTAAAGGCACGGGATCAGAGGACCCAGAACAGATCTGGTTTCTCTGCGAAGCAGTATGGAACGCGAAGAAAATTACAGATCCGGATGTGCGAGCCACGCAGCTCATTACTTCCTTTCGGGACCGGGCTCTGACATGGTTCATGAAATTTTCCAGCACTCAGAGCCCTACTTTAGGAAAGATCAAGGCGGCCATAATCAAAGAATTTAAGAATCCTAAATCGGAGTCGCAGAGCATCACAGAACTCAAGGAAATTCAACAGCGACATGGCGAATCAGTGTGGGACTTTGATCAGAGATTCAAAGTTCTCCTGGACCAAGTCAGCTTTACCATTAGTCCTGCGCAGCACAAGGAATGGTTTATTGCAGCATTTTTACCACATATCAGAACTCCACTCATGCAACAGAAGGTTGCTGACCAGCAAGAGGCTCTGGAAATCACAATGAAACTAGAGACTGCCCCTGTCAGAGATGACTCTGGTATTGCTCAAATCCAAGCGCAGTTAGCCGCGATGGCCCTAGAACTTTGCGAGATGAAAAAGGGAAAACCTGATCGTGAAGAGGTTTGGTGTACGCAATGTCGGACCGAAGGTCACTACAAGGAACGTGCCCTTTGGTAAACAAGTACTTGCAGACAGGTGCGTCGAACCCCTTTCCACCACAAGTTCTCTATTGTGAGCTCTGCAGAATGACAGGTCAGCACCGACCTAAGAACTGTTACCTGCTACAAAGGTATGGACAGGGAACTAAGAACTCCTACTGTATTTTTTGCAAATCTGTAGGTCATAATGAGGATGAGTGCCGCACCTATGATGCTTACCGGGTGCACACGGAAGGCCCAAGTAACGATAGTTATGGTTACCAGGGGGGTGCCTGTGGACAAGGTACTTCTGGAGGCCATGGTGGCATGGCCGGGCGAGGCCGAAACCAATTCATGTGTTACAATTGTAACCAAGCTGGGCATTTGGCTCGCGACTGTCGGAACCCCACTACGACGTGTCGGTATTGCCGCGCAGTAGATCATGTCATTGAGCAGTGCCCCCAGTTGATAGCTAAGATTCAGGCACGACAGACCACCCCTACTCAGAACCTTAAGATGATTTCTATAGAGCCCTGCCCTGCTGCAGCCATCAATGTCGTTACAAGAAGTGGAGTTACGACACACATCAAAAATACGCCAAACCGACCTGCCGAAGCTCTAGTTCGGAAGGCTCCTGAGAAAATCCCTGCATTTGATATCATCAGAGAGAAAGAGACATTCCTGGAGGCGAAGAAAGATTTTGCTGGCCCGAGCCCACCCAGCGCACCTGCGCAGCCTCAGTCGCCGCCCCGCGAAGCTTCGATGGATAAAGTAAGTATATTGTCTACCTTTTTACAAAGTTGCCTCAAACTTTTAAGAAATCAAGATGCTCTGAATGAGCTGTAGAACGTCATCGCTTCCTGCAAATCTCTGCAAAGCTGTGGTCGGGACAAAACTGTTCATCGAGTCAGTAGGACCGGCAGGGAAATCCGATTGAATGCTCAGATAGGGGCATATGATATGACCGATGTTATTCTGGACTTAGGGTTCGATGTCAATGTTTTAACCAAACAAACCTGGGAACAAATGGGGAAACCTACCCTTGCCTGGTCCCCTATACAGTTGAGGCTAGCTAACCAGCAAAATATTGTACCTTTAGGAAGATTCCTGGATCTCCAAATAGATATTGACCGAGTCAGCACCTTCACGGACTTCGAAGTAATTGAGAT
Organism: Pseudotsuga menziesii; assembly: GCA_001517045.1. Classification (NCBI taxonomy): domain Eukaryota; kingdom Viridiplantae; phylum Streptophyta; class Pinopsida; order Pinales; family Pinaceae; genus Pseudotsuga; species Pseudotsuga menziesii. The sequence continues at coordinate 192,202 of LPNX010057226.1, read as the reverse complement.
CATTGATGACAGCAACCCTTACCCGGCCCTGCTAGGAATTGAATGGGCAATGGAAAATGCCGCAGTCATTAACCTAAAGAAGAGACAGATGGTCTTCTAAGGGAAAGACTTCAGGGTCATCCTGCCCCTGGATCCTTCACAAGGGGCACGGTACACAGAACCACTCCGACATGAGGATCAAGCTGATGCAGAACCCATCTCTACTATCACTACGCAGGCAGAAGGTTATGAGGATCCTCTGGCCGCAGGGTGGGAGTCTAGTAGCTCCTGTATGACGGACTCTGAAGATGAATTAGAAAACTGGCAACACCGATTATCTGAGCACCATAGGGGCCGCAATGTCTGCCCTACCAAGTCTCTCAGATGGGTCAACTCACAACCCAGAAATATACCTGTATATGATGGTTCGACAGATCCTGAACCATTTATTGTACAATTCTCGGATCAGATACCTGACCTACAGAAAATGGAGGCCCTGGAGTCAGCATTCAGAGCCACAGTAGTCAGATGGTGGACGAGCCATAAGAAGCAGATCCCTACCTGGGAAGCATGTCAGAAGCTCCTTCGCCTGAGGTTCTCAGACCAGTTAGCAAAGACGCGAAGCAAGTTTGAGGGAAAAACTTGCCCCCAGGACCACTTAAGCAAATGCTACGAGGCATGGAAGTATGTACCTCAGGATGAGTGGGTACATAGATTTGTGCACACGCTGGGACCACTAGCGAAGAACTGGTACGCGGAGGCTGAACTTCGCCAAGATACTGTAAGTTGGGACTATCTTGTTCATAGCTTTATCAATACTTTCTCTACTAATGATGTCTGTCCAGCCCTAGACGCAGCTATCAGGATCATCCATAATAAGGTATTTAACGAACAAGCAGTGACAGAAAATCACCCTGATTGGGCCACCCAAGAAGCCCTCGCAGTCGAATGTTATAACTTCACAGTCGACGAGGAGGAGGACCCGTGTCGTCTCGATATCCCTGATTTAGAAGGATACTGCGACGTGCATGGACCAGCAGTCGAAGTTCCTGAAGTAACGCAGCCCTTGAAGATGTGCACAGTTAACATTGGTTCCGATGCACAGCCTAAGTTTGCTACCATTGGCGACTATTGGGATGATGAGATGGTAAGCAAGGTAACTCAACTTCTCCACGAATACCAAGATCTTTTTTCGACAAAGTTCTCTAAAATGAAAGGTATCCTGGGAATATCGGTGTAATGAAGATCCCCCCGAAGTCTGATGCGAAGCCTGTGAAGCAGCGCCCTTATAGATTGAATCCAAAATACAAGGAAAAGGTTAAGTTAGATTTGGATAAGATGCTTGCTGCAGGAATAATCGAACCTGTTGAAGAATCTGAGTGGGTCAGCCCTATGGTCGTCCAGGAGAAGAAGACTAAGGGTGAAATCCGAATCTGTGTCGATCTAAGGAAACTCAATGATGCCTGTCTGCACAACCCTTTTCCCACTCCCTTTACAGATGAAGTGCTCGACAATGTCAGAGGTCAAGAAGTATACTTTTTTACCGATGGCTTTTCTGGCTACCATCAGATCCGAATTGCTCCAGAGGACCGACATAAGACAACCTTTGTTACCGAAATGGGATCCTTCCAGTATACTGTCATGCCCTTCGGGTTGAAGAATGCACCTGCCATATTTTCTCGAGTAGTCATCTCCGCGTTTAAAGAATACATCCATAAATTCCTAGAAGTTTACTTTGATGATTGGACTATTTTTGGGCTAGTAAAAGACCATATAACTAGTTTGAGACTTATGTTGGACAAATGCAGACAGCACCAAATCTCCTTGAACTTAAAAAAGTGCATTTTCTGTGCACCCTTTGGCATTCTACTTGGTCATGTGGTATGTAAGCAGGGATTGATGATGGACCCTGCAAAGATCGCTATTATTGTGAACCTGCCACCTACGAAGTCTGTCAAACAACTTCGCACAACGCTTGGTCACACCGGTTACTACAGGAAATTTATCCAAGGATATGCCAAGATTACCGCCCCAATGGAAAGGCAGCTAAAGAAAGATATTAAGTTCGAATGGACACCAAAATTCCAAGCAAGCCTCGACATTCTGAAAGAAAAAATGGTCACTGCCCCTATCCTAGTATTCCCTGACTGGAACAAGGAGTTTCATGTGCATGTTGATGCATCCTCTATTTCTTTAGGTACTGTGCTCGCTCAGCCAGGTGAAGGTAATATCGATCACCCTATCTCTTTTGCTAGCAGAAAGTTGTCTACAGCAGAGAAAAATTATACTACAACAGAATGCGAAGGTCTTGCTATGGTATATGCATTACAAAAATTTCGACATTATCTGCTAGGATCTCATTTTAAGATGTTTACTGACCACTCTGCTTTGAAGTACTTGGTTAACAAACCTGTGCTAGGTGGAAGAATATGCATATGGTTAATCCTATTTCAAGAATATGATTTTGAAATCATTGTTAAGCCTGGAAGACTTAACCTAGGACCTGACCACTTGTCGAGGCTCGAGTCAGGCGAAGAACCTACCAATTTGGACGAAGGCCTCCCCGATGCACAATTATTTGCTATCCAGATAGTTGATGAATATTTCTAGGATATTGTTCAGTATTTGTCCACAGGTATCCCCCCTCCAGAGATGACCACACAGCAGAAGAAGCAATTGGTGGTTCGAGCCGTGGACTTCACTTTAATAGCAGGACAGCTGTATAAAATGGGACCAGATGAGATACTGCGCAGATGTGTTTTGGAACACGAAAAACCTCTAATATTGGCTGAAGCACACTCTGGTGCAGTAGGAGGTCGCTATTCAGGAAAAGCCACAGCACAGAAGATTTTGACAGCCGGCTTATGGTGGCCTACACTCCACAAAGATGCAAGAGAATATTGCCATAGCTGCGACATCTGTCAAAGGACAGGTAAACCATCTAGGAGGGATGAAATGCCTCTAGCTCCGCAAGTAACATTACAGGCCTTTGAAAAATGGGCCATTGACTTTGTTGGTCCTATCAATCCCCCTGCAAAAAATTCAGGAGCCAGATACATCATTACAGCAACTGATTATCTTACCCGTTGGGCCGAAGCTCAACCAATCAAGACCTGTAGCGTTGCTACTGCTGCGAAGTTCATCTTCGACAACATCTTATCCAGATTTGGGTGTCCCAAAGTTCTTATGAGTGATCAGGGGTCACATTTCCTAAACAGGACTATTGAAGTATTGACTGAAGAATTTCAGGTGTATCATCAAAAGAGTACTGCATATCACCCACAAGCAAAGGGGACTGTCGAAGCTTTTAACAAAATCCTTGAGCATGCCTTGACAAAGGTTTGTAACGCTAATAGGAATGATTGGGATATTTGAATTCCAGCAGTGCCATGGGCTTACAGAACTACTTGCAAAAAGTTGACAGGACATACACCCTTTCGACTAGTTTATGGGCAAGAAGCTGTCATGCCCATGGAATACATTGTTCCCAGCCTCCGGATATCTGCTTTCACCGACATGGATGACCCAGCCATAATCACAGAGAGACTGAAACAGATATTAGAACTTGAATAGGATAGATTTATCGCAGGCTTCCAACAACAGGTGCAGAAAGCTCGAGAAAAAGCATGGCATGACAGACACATCAAGAAGAAACATTTTCAACATGGTGATCTTGTGCTCCTTTATGACAGCAAATTCATGAAGTTTTCAGGAAAGTTTAAGACACATTGGAAAGGACCGTATGTAGTACAGAAAGTTACTGATGGGGGTGCAGTCCAGCTAGCTAAGTTAAATGGTGAACTCTTTCCCTCAATGATAAATGGGAGCCGCTTAAAAAAGTACATGGACAGGCCAGATACTCAGAATAGGAGGTAGCACCAAGAAAATAAGCAAATATGCTCGTAGCATTATGGATTATCCTAGTCTATTTTGTCTAAAGGATGCGAAGCTACAGGTTGGTCATAGGTCACAGGGTCAGACTGTGTCGAAGTCGAGGGTTATCAAGGTGTGTCGCAGCCCAAAATGTGACGGATGGGACATACTGCATTCGGCGGCACTGGCACGAGAGCTACTCTCATTACTTGTCATAATGAGATTTTGGGAAAATCCAGCGCTGTGCAGAGAAGATTTCTGGAACTTCATCAGATTTCACATCATTACTATACCATGATGACAAATTCCGCCTCAGGATTCTATAAGAAGCCATCTCGACCTGTGTTTTCTGTCTTAAGTACATCTGTGAGATATTCAGCCCGAACCATGTCGAACGAATGTAAAGTTCAGGAGTTAGTACAAGAAGTAAGGGACAAAGGTTTGCAGCACCTTCTGAGTACTCTGCCAGTACAACCCTACTTGGCTAAATACATCGACAGGCAGGAGTTTGCTCTAAATTTGCAAAGATAGACAGGAGTTTGCTCTAACGTAGAGCAACAAAGGGCATGAGGCCTCGCAGAAAGACTCTGGGGAATCTCGCCATGCAATCTTTCGACGTAATAGAACCATGGCAGCTATATTCCTTCTGCAGTGGGACACGCAATCCCAGGGGACCCCAAAGTTGTGGATGGTCAGGCATCAGCAATTGGAGTGAAGGATGGTGTTGCAGGTGGATCGCGACGGTTTTCATCAGCAAAACTTCTGAAAAGGACAGAAGTAGGCAGCCGACCGCAGCATGCAGAGCTTCAGCAAGCAGTACACTATGCTTCGTCAGCGGAATTCTGCCACCAGAGAAACTGAAGAGTGTCCCAGGACGGGCCACTAGTGAGTCTTAGGGGCCTGTTGGGACGCATACTCCATGTTTAGGTAACTCTGCGGTTAAGCAGAAAGTTTGTAAGCAGAGTTACAGGTCAAAACAGTCTTAGGGGTGTCGGGGGAAGTTAAAACTCCTTTTTTGTAATAAACCCTTGGTTGAAATCTAGGGTTTAGGGTTCTGGGTGCCCATGGTTTAAGACCATGGTTTTGTAAAAATGGGCAGTATAAATAAGCGCTTGTGCAAAGAAGATAGGTTAGGTTTTATGATGTAAGAAAGATTAAGACGAAGCTAAAAATTGATATTGTAAGGAAATTTTAAGTCCCAGCTATGTACATGGACGACCTCTACAGCTGTGTGCGCAGAGGGATTTTGTAAAGAAGATTGAGGAAAGACCTGCAGCTGTGTACGCAGGGGCCTGCTGCTGTGTGCGCGGCTTTTTAAGGATTGAAGGGATCTGTAGCTGAGTGCGCAGATCAAACTGTGGTTTTGTAGCAAGTTGAGTAGAACACAGTTTGTGGACGTAGCCCCTACACTGGGGGTGAACCACGTTATATCCGGTGTTGTGGTTTCTTGTGCTGTTTCTGTTTCTATTGTCTTTTATGCATTAATAACTGTATACATCTGATAAGTTAGATCGCTGTTAATATTTCGCTTCACTGTGAATTCCCTGTAGTGGGTTGAGCAAGTCACGACTGTTTATTTATCTGCGAAGTTGTATGTGAATGAATGGTAAAGCTTTATAAGTATTGATTAATAAGGTTATTAAAGGCTAAGGTACAGTAATCCCCCTCTCAGCTTGCAGAAACCTGATTCTGCAGCACCCCATAGCTGTTTTGGGTGAGACTGCAACCTGCACATAGGTTGTTTCCGAAAGGGCCAACACTGTGGGTCTTTTGTTGGTGCGACACTAAAGGATTAAACCCGGGTCTGCCCTATTTCCCAACAGTTCTATGCTTGATATATACTGGTCAATAGAGTATGTCATGTCATAGTCTATTCTTTCTGGGGAGAATCATGAACCTTGCTTTGTACACTTGTTCCATCATATCATATACATCATTCCCCATGATCAACTATTTTTCTTTGATTATAGCTTCTTTCATAGCATTCTTTTCTTCATCTTGAGTTATCTCTTGTACCCATGGTGGTCTTCATCCTTCAAGGTGGATCTACCACTATGGTGTCTCTGACCTTGGGAGCTTCAGATTCATGTTTATTGGAGTGAATCTTGAATTGTCATCACTTGTTCTTCGGAACAAGTCTCATCCTTCTTTTCTTGTAGGAGGTTGTACATGACATTTCCTACAATTCAAATGCACCAGTTGCATGGTTAGGACTATTTTATAAAACATATGCATAATGACAAATTCTTATGCATCATGCAACTGTTTAGTCAATACAACATTCATCCATATCTCACATAAACTTTCTAGATTCCTTCCATCTCCACCATGACATTATTGAGATTGTGCACTAATCCAATATGTCAGCAAAGAGGTTTGATAAGTAGCAATGGAGAGTTGTATAGAACCATGAGCTACTTACCCATCACATGCATATTAGTAGTACACATTCATTAATGCAAACAATCTATCATGCATAACACATCAACTGAATATAATCAAATGCATAACAAAAAACTATCATTAAATGACAATTGAATACTTATCTTTTGTTTGTTTTGTGGGTAGACTCCTTCTTGATCATTCTGCTTCATCATCTTCTTCATTCATGAAATCATCATTTCTTATCCAGATGATAAGATGGATAAGAGGTTCTTTAAGAATTGAGTTCTTCATATTCCTCATCACTTGAGTGATCTTCTTTGAATGGTGAGAGCTTGATCTTCAATTGCTTCCATCTCTCTTCTTCTCTTCTTATGAGATGAGCTTCTTCTTCTTCCCAAATTATGTTGAAAGTAATTACTTCCTTCTGGCACACATTCTTTGCATGAATGAATCCCATCATCCTGGGAGGCCATTCAAGGTTTCTATCACCACTTCTACATTCTCCACTTCTTCTGCTACCGCTTCAAGTTGTTCTACATTCTGGATCTTCACATTCTTCAACTGTTTTCTCAAAACCATCTTCTGATTTAAGTTCTTATCTTCAAATAGCTTGGTCAAGGAATCAAACATCTTTGGTGTCTTTGGGGAGACACTTGTGGCACAAGTTGATTCATAACTAAATTAGTAATGATCTTCTTGGCCTTGACCAAGTTCTTCTTGTGTAAGGCTTCTAGCCTCATCTCCCTCTGGAACTGGAACCTCTATACTCATGTAGGTGTCCAAACCATTTTCTTCAGAGAGATCATATACTTCTATGCTTGGAATTTGTCAACTTCACCAAGCTTATTATCAAGCTGATGTGATACATCACTTTGAAATGAGAACCTCAAATGAAAATAGCAAAGGATTAGATCTTACCGATTTGAGGTGTCCGTCTTGGTTCCGAAGCTCGCTGATCTAGGGTTTGTCACAGAAACCCTAATTTTCAAAAATTGGAATATTTCATATCTGATTGGATATACAAATAGATCTCTTCAAATGGAGCTGTCCAATGTACTCCTTTTCTGAAAACAGTGTAGGGAAGCTCCCGGAACAGGAAGCCCTAGATTTCCAATTTCTTCTGCAGAAATGCCTATTACTGTTTCTATGATATCTCTGAAATTACTGATCCTCTATGTCTGAAATTTTTCACAGAGTCAACCTCGCATGTTCCTGATCCAAAACCATAGGTTTAATCAGAATTAGTTTTACCATTTGGGATTTATGATCATTTTCCCAAGGTGACCTGTTACAGGATTGTTCAGAACAAAGAAGTTGTACGGCATGCCATGTGTCATTGGTTCATCTTCTGAGTCTGATATTTGGAAAACTAAAATTACAGTCTGTTTCCTTTCTAGCACATCTTCAGGAATTCCATTTGGACCTCTGTAGCCCAAGATATTGCATTTCTCCCCAGGTGTCCTGTTTAGGGATGAATTCTTGAAGAGGCTAGAACCCTAACGTGGAGGGATAATATCTCCCAGAATATAGCGAATATGAGGCTGAAATTTGGGCACAGTGTACATTAGGAATTAATATTTGTCCCCTACAATTTTCAGCCCCTGATCCTTCAGAAATCTCAGGATATAGCGAATGTACCAAAACTTAGCCGTTTTAGTACTTTGGGTTTTTCTAGCTAGGGGTCAAACTAGGGTTTGACTTTCCCAGAGTTTCACCCAACCAAATTTCTTGATCCAGGTCTCTAAACTTCGGTTTTGATGAGGAGAAAAATCATATGCTGGCCTCACTCAAAAATTCCTCTTCTGTAGAAAGCTCTAATTTCCGCATCGAAAACTGAAAATGCTCGGAATCGAATTCCGCTTCGACAAAAAGATGCGCCCTTCAATGGAGAGTCAGCCTAGCATACTTTTGCTGATGGATTGTGGAGAGAGACCCAAAAAGTAAGAATCCCTAGCTTCTATAGCTGCATAATTTATTCTTCTCAGGTTAGCTTTGATACCATGTTAAATTTAGATATGCTTAGCTAAGACATTAGTATTTCATTTCATTTTCATAACAAAAGCATATAAACAGGATCACTGAAAGATAGACAAGCACAACCATACAAAAGGAACACAAAGATTTATCCTGGGAAAAACCTAAAGGGAAAAACCCAACAAAAGCTTCCTCAATATAAATTCCCCAAAAAGATAAAAGATAAAACCAGCAAGGAGATCAAAGCCTGATCCTTCTCCTTCTCCAGCTACTTCTCTTCTCCACTAATGCGCTACACAAGTGAGAGTGTGTGTGTCACAAATGAGGATCACTACACCTCTATTTATATTCATCCGTTCACTTAAGTTAACTCACTTGACATGTAGGCTCGAGTTACACATGTAGGCTCAAGTAACCACACTGGGGTGCTAATGACCCACCTTTACAATTAGAGGGGACTACCTCACGACTCTTAATAGTTCTTCCGATTAGGAGCATCGGGGTACAATGTAATACAAGTGCTTCTCCCGGTAGGACCATCGGGGACCACAAAAAGATACATATAGAATATTCTTTGAAGTTACAATATTTCAACAGGTGGCAGTGCTGCTGAGAGATTGATGAGCACACTGGCCTATGGTTGGATGGAACATTGCAGCGACATAGCTGGTTGCATAGTAAACTTCTTCAAGATAAGCATTCTTGTCTATGATTAACCCTTGTAGATGTATTTCTCTGCAGTTATATTTCTCTGCATTTGTATGTGCTCAAGAAAATATGATGAACATGTTAATGTGTTCAATTGATGAACTGCTTCAGTTGTATGACAGTAATTGTATGCATCTATGTATGTTTTCTTTCATTGCATTTTCCAGTTAAGTTATGGAAATTGGATGATCAAAGTGATGATGGCCTAAATGGTCAAATCGATCGAAGACTTAGTGAAAATTTTGGTTTTCCTACTAAAAATATTCCTTTCCACAATTTGCAAGATGCGGGATTGTGGTTTCGCAGATCTCGGCTTCCGAAGTTTCCTTTCCGCAGAATGAGGGATTACGGTTTCGCGGATCTTGGATTCCATAGTTTCCTTTCCACAATTTCCTTTCCATAGGATGTGGGATGTGGGATGCGGGATTGCGGTTCTTAGCTTTTGCAGGATGCTGGATGTGGGGTTGCGGGATTGCGGGATCGCGTTTTGCATTTTTCCAATTCCACAATACAAGCTTTCTGCATCGTTGATTTACGGGTTGGTTTTTCAGTCGTTGATCTTACGGTGGATTTCAACAGTGGATTTTATGTTCAGATCAGGGATGTTTGAAGAGTGTCTTCGCGGCCATGCTCGGTGATTTAAATAAGGACCAAGTTTATTTAAGAAAATTTTTAATTTTGCATGAAAATCGGGCATGGGTATGCGACAGAGTGGCATCAGAGCTGCGGTTGCAACATTGGGCCTGGATCGGCCAACATCAGTTGTTAGAAAGATAAGATTACCCTCTGATACCAGCTTACAGTACACTATAGAGTGGTATCAGAGCTGTGGGTTACAAAATTGGGCCTTGATGGGCTAGAAAGAGGAAAAATTAGAGCTATGGGTTGCAGCACTGGGACAAAAAGGGGGCCAAGTTGAATAGTAACAGAGTTGTTGGTAAATGTTTTTTTTTACTTTTGGGATTGCTGTGCATCTAATAAATGGTATTTGATAACACATTTTGCAGATTCATAGTACACGTTAGAAAGGTGAGTTTTTAACTCAAGCCATGGGAACCCATGATGGCTATGATGCACAAAATTCCTATCAGTGTACGCAAGATGCTATGGGGGAAAACGTCTGAGTTGGAAATGATGACATTGAGTCTAATGGAAGGAGATTTCATGAGACGATGCCAGACATTGCAACCACCATGAGAATCCTGATTAAAGATCAGGAAGAGTAGCATCGGCTGAATGCTGCCATGTTGCAAAGTTTGACAGACATCCAATGACGAATGAGCTCAGTGGGACATACAGCAAAACCAGAAGGTATCAAGAGCAATACCAAGAGAAGAAGAAGGTCTTCTATCCAATCCCCTGACTCGAAAGGATCCACTGAGGATCCAAGCTCTTTGTATCACAAAGAGAAGAGGAAGAGGCGTTATAGAAACAACTCGTGAGATGAGTTTAAGAAGGCAAGGTCGCCTACCTTCAATGGTGACGTAAAGAACGGTCAAGAAGCTAAAGCTTGGCTTCTTGGGATGAAGAAATGTTTCCAAGTATAGGACTATTCAGGAAATATGAAGGAAAGAGTTGCCATCTTCAATCTGAGTGGAAGAGCATCCATTTGGTGGGAGCACCTCAGATAGGTAAAGAAGATTAATGAGAGGAATATTGTGTGGAAACAATTTCAGAAGTATTTCAACCAGAAGTACCTCTCTGATAGGTACTACAATGATAAAATCAAAGAGTTCCATGAGCTGAGATTGGGACAACAAACCATGGAAGAGTATGGGAACAAGTTCGTGGAACTGTTGAGGTATGTTAGGTACATCAAAGACGAAAAGGTAAAACCCCAGTGTTTCCTGAGTGGATTGCCTCAGTCTTACAGAGACAGAATTGAGTTTTATGAACCTAGAACTCTGGAAGAAGCGATAAGGAAAGCTAAGTATTGCTATGAGAAAAGAAAACAAAAAAACCTGATTATCATAAGACATGGAAGGACAAGAAGAATTAGAAGTCCGACCAAAGGAATAAATGTTTCAAACCTTCTAACTTTAGGAATCAACAGAAACCACCAATGCAAGCTGAGAAGCAGTCAGCCAGAGCGATGGGGGAGAAGCCAAGAGATTCACAACAGAACATAGAACCTCTCCAGTGTTGGAAATGCATAGGACCCCATCTATGCAGGTTCTGTCCACTTGAGAATGATAACAGAAGGCCAACGTATAACGTCCAAGAAGTAGAAACAGTGGGTCAAGTGGCAAGAGCCGCTCCTAGGATCTATGCAGCGTTATAGGACCGCCAGGCAGATCACCAGTCAACTGTGGTTGAATTTGCAGGTAAGATTGTTGAGCAATCTGTTTCTATTTTGATTGACCCTCGTTCTACTCAAAGCTACATTTCTCCTAGAGTAGTGGAGATTTGCGCTCTTAAGAAAGTAAAACATGAAAAATCGTGGTTAGTTCAGCTAGCCACTGGAACTAAAAGGAAGGTTAGTGAAATGGTAGAGAAATTCCCATTGGTGATGAATGGATCTGAATGTTCTACCACTATTTCCCTATGATATTCTTATTGGAATGGATTGGTTAGAATCTCACAGGGTAAAGCTTAACTGTTACAATAAGACGTTTAAATGCATGGATGGATAAGGGAACCCAGCAGTTGTAAAAGGCATTCTGAAAGTAAGTTCTGCGAGGAAGATCTCAGCAATGCAGTTGAAGAAATTTTGTAGGAAAGGTTGTCAGTTGTATGCATCTCACATTGTGGAGGTAGGAGAGAATGAAACTATTCAGTTGGAGGACCATCTTGTATTGCAAGACTTGAGGGATTTTTTTCCTGATGAGGTTCCAGGGATTCTCCAAAGAGGGACATAGATTTCACAATTGAACTTGTGCCAGGAGTAGCACCAGTGTCAAGGGAACCCTAAATAATGAGTACATCAAAAATGCTAGAGTTGAAGATGTAGTTGCAATAATTATTGGAGAAGAAGTATATCAGGTCGAGTGTGTCTCCTTGGGGAGCACCAGTTCTATTTGTGAAGAAGAAAGATGGTACATTCAGGTTGTGTATTGATTTCAGACAGCTGAAAAACGTCACGGTGAAGAATAATTATCCTTTTCCTAGGATTGATGACCTATTTGATAAAATGAGAGGAGCAAAGGTATTTTCCAAGATTGAATTGAGGTCTGGTTACCATCAGGTGAGAGTCAAGGATGAAGACATTCATAATACAACCTTCAAAACAAGGTATGGAAATTATGAGTTTGTAGTGGTGCCATTTGGTCTCATAAATGCACCCGCTACATTTATGTGCCTTATGAATAGTGTCTTCATCAGGTATTTGGACAAGTTTGTTCTTGTTTTCCTTGATGGAATTCTTGTTTATTCTAAGAATGAGTAAGAGCATGAAGAACATCTGAGGTTGACATTACAATTGCTTAAGGAGCATCAGTTGCATGCAAAGTTGAGCAAGTGTGACTTCTATAAAGATATAATTCAGTATTTGGGTCACATTATCTCAGAAGAGGGTATATATGTGGACCTTGACAAGATTGAAGCCATTATGAATTGGCCTACTCCAAGAAATGTGACAGATGTAATATCTTTTATGGGACTTGTAGGATACTACAAGAGATTCATTGAAGGATTCTACAAGGTTCCACATCCAGTCACTTCTTTGCAAAAGAAGGGAATAAAATTTGAATGGACGCTGAAGTGTGAAGAAAGCTTCCAGAGTCTGAAGAATATTCTCACAAGTGTGCCAGTCTTAAAGATTGCGGACCCATAAAAAAAAATTGTGGTGTGCACCGATGCATGTGGTCAAGGGCTTGGAGGAGTCCTTATGCAAGACGGTCATGTTATATGTTATGAGTCAAGAAATTTGAAGGAGCATGAGAGGAAATATGCTACTCATGATCTAGAACTTGCAGCCATAGTATATGCTCTCAAGATGTGGAGGCATTACTTGATGGGAAACAAATTTGAGTTGAGGACAGACCATTGTGGTCTGAAGTATTTGTTTGATCAACCTACTATAAATGCTAGGAAAGCTAGATGGCTGGAGTTTTTATGTGAATTTGATTTTGAAATCAAGCACATAAAAGGAAAAGAGAATAAGGTAGCTGATCCACTCAGCAGAAAGGTGCAAGAAATGGATGTGGCATATCTTAGTGTTTTCCAGTCATGTTTGAGACAACAGATTGTTAATCATGTTGCTAAAGATGAATTGTATGTGCAGGTAAAAGACAAGTTGCAGCAGCAAATCCTTGAAAAAAAGTATGAGGGATATAACTTAGAAGAAGATGGACTCCTTACTTATAAGAACAGAATTTATATTCCAAATATATAAATTTTGAGGAGGGTTGTTATGGATGATATCCATCAAGCTCCATATTCTAGTCACCCAAGATATCAGAAGACAATCGCTACAGCTAGAAAGAATTACTTTTGTCCAGGAATAAAAAAGGACATGGCTGAATATATTTCAAGGTGCATGAAATGTCAGCAGGTGAATGTTGAGCATCAACACCCAGTAGGTTTGTTGCAGCCTTTGCCAGTTCCAGAATGGAAATGGGAAGTTATTTCCATGGAGTTTTTTACAGGATTTCCAATGACTTGGAGACAACATGGTTGTGGTGGACAAGTTGACAAAGGCAACGCATTTTACACCAATTAAGTCTATGCATAAGACTGATGACATTGCTAAGATCTTCATGAAAGAGATTTTCAAATTGCATGGATTTCCTAAGGAAATAGTCTCTGACAGAGATGTCAAGTTCACTTCAAATTTTTGGAAGGGATTGTTTGAGATTTGGGTACAAATCTAAACTTCAGCACTGCCTACCATCCTCAGACTGATGGGCAAATAGATAGAGTTAACCAGGTTTTGGAAGGCATACTTCGCATGTATGTGATGGACAAACCAGCCAAGTGGGAAGATTATTTACACTTGGTAGAGTTTTCTTATAACAATGGACAATAAGCATCCTTGGGGATGAGTCCATATGAAGCTTTGTATGGCAGGAGGTGTAGGGCACCAGTGACTTGGGATAATCTAGTGAACAGGGTTGTGGTTGGTCCAGAATTGCTCAAAGAAATGGAGTGGAAAGTTCTAATGATCGGGAAGAATCTGAAAGCCACCCTAGATAGATAGAAAATCTATGCAGATAAGCATCAGGTGAACAGAGAGTTCAGTGTTGGGGATCATGTTGACATTAGAGTGAGGGCAAATAAAAGTTCCTTGAAGTTGGGAAGTTGTGCCAAGATTTCTCTTAGATACTGTGGGTCATTTGAAGTGCTTGAAAGAATAGGGCCAGTTGCATATAGACTTGCATTTCCTTCTAGCTCTAGGGCTCATAATGTTTTTCATGTTTCTTTACTTAAGAAATATGTACATGATCCTAACCATGTGATCAATTGGGATGTGATTCAGGTGGAACTCGAAAGAGAGTTCCAAATCGAGCCAATGTGCATCGTCGACAGGAAGATCACAATGCTTTGGAACTGATCCATAGGGTAGGTAAAGGTGCAATGGGAGCACTACAGCCCTAAAGAGGCTACGTGGGAGCTGGAGGATGCCATGCGATTAGCACATCCATTTTTGTTCAATTCTACAGAACACTGGGATGATACGAGTGTAGCATTTATTTCAAACTTTGTAAAGCACTGAAGACAATGCTATTGAAGGGGGACAAGAATGTAATACCCCAGTTTTGACCCTGGTGCATTAAATATATATGATGTATGTAATGTAATTAATCATGGTGTGGAGCTAAAGGAAAAATCCCCACCATTGATTTAGCGTTTTATGTTCCGACGATTAAAAATATATGTCGATGGTATTTTTTGGTAACCGACACGTTATGATTTTGAACATCATGTCAATTTGCAAATTAATACGAAAACCCACAACTAGCTATATCAATGCAATGAATAATGAGACGGGGGCATGATTTTTCCTAAGGATAAGGTGGGGGGGGATATTAACCTGGAGTCTTTGGGGAATGCCATGTGTTAGGGGAAAACCATCAAAACTGTCAACTACCCATTCTGGTCTCCTTCCCCAACCATTAATTTCTGCCAGAATTTTGGTTGAGGAGTTATTGCCCAAGAATGGGAAAAGTGTGGGAAAGAATTCAAATTAGGAAGAGCACCCATTTTCGAAGGATGTGTTTCGAATTCATGGGAAAGAAAACGCCCAGAAAATGCATGCTTCTTTCAAGGAAGGAAAAAATGTTTTTTCTTTTCTCCACTCACGTTTTGGAAAAAACGGTTTGAACATTCTGGTTTGGGGATCATTATTTCCCGTGGAAGCTCATGTAGTGGAATTTCTTGTTTTTACCCTTCACGATTCTAGCATTTTTTATTGGTTGCACGCCTGAAAATCCATTTTGGTGTGGCAGAGAAAATGATCAGCAAGGAGTTATGATTTTTGGTGAACTTCGTAGCTTGCTATGTATGCCTCGGTTTTTGTTGGTATAAACTGGTTGGGAGTGGAAGGGGAGTATGAACTAGCTTGGTAAACCTAGTGTGATAAGGAACCTCACAGATATATCTAGGGGTTGGTTTTCTTCTTTTCCACCTTGAATAGCACTGAAGAGGGAAGGCATAGCCTGAGGGACTGTGTAACAGAGAAGGGGATGATTCCTTGTGTTGGGTAGGGAAATGTTTTAGAAACTAGGTTGGTTTTGGTACAGGTGTCCATAGCTCTGTGGTTGAGCTCACTATCTTAGCAGTCAACCTTTTCATCTCCTTGCAGCCTGATAAACCCAACAGTGACATGGCTTGGCTGTATAGCCTAATAAACCCATATGTTGGCTTGGCTGATCTTTTATGTAACGTTATATTGACTGTGTGTAGCCTGATAAACCCATATGTTGGATTGGTTGTGTATTTTTGTGTTTATCCTTGTCTATAACCCTTGGCTAGACAACCTAATAAACCCAACTGTTAGTTGGCTTGGCTGGTCTTGAAATTGTATATTAGCTTGTTGCCTATAGGTGCTAGAATTCTCCTTTAGGGATTAGCTACCCCTAGATTGATTTACGTTAGCATGCGACTATATGAACCAGGGCAATACATATGATCATAGGTTTGGAAACGATCTTATGAGTATGATTTGATAAATAAGATTATTTAATGAAAACACATATGGACCATGCAGAGATATTTAATATAAGCACAGAGAAAGAGAGATCAATTGAATTGCATATGTTTCCACCAAGTAAACTCAAATTGATTAGATATCAGTTGAGTATTATTTATGGTAAACAAGTTCAGTTAATTAAGGAATCAACTCCTTAATTTATGCAAGTGATTGTTGGAAATAAACACTGATGGAGAAGCACTAGTTTTGTTTAGTTACATTCAATTACTGTTCAGTTGCATTCGGTTCTATTAAGTTAAATTCAGTCACTGTTTAGTTACATTTAGTTTTGTTCAGTTACACTCAGTTTAGTTTAGTTACATTTAGTTCTATTAAGTTACATTCAGTTACTATTTAGTTACATTCAATTCAGTTCAGTTACATTCAGTTTTGTTCAATTACATTCAGTTCAATTCAGTTACATTCAGTTAAGCTCAATTAACAACTCAGTTAGAGTTAGCTAGTTAATGGAACGAACATATCTTCTTGTGGGTGTTAATTATGGAGTGCTAGCTTGACACCATATCAGTGTGGGGTGCGTGATTAAAGATGGATCTTTGTTCTAAGTGTTAACAAGTTGTTGGTACATGCAACCATTCTATTTTTGTTGTAAAACCTAATTTGACTTGTTATTAAAGTGCTATGCACTTAGCAAGTTGAATACAGTGTTCCATTCGATCTCCACTCTCTGGTGCTTGTTGGCTTGGCTGGTCTTGAAATTGACCTCAATGAGTGGGGACTCTTTATGTAGGGCGAATTAAAGAGCAAGTCAATATGCACCATTTCCGTCACCGTTTTGAGAGACAAATTGTGTGGAGACGTTTTGATCAATCCATGCAGAATCAGACAAAATGGTTGAAAAACCACTTCCAAAATGGGCCTTTTCAGCTTACATTTGAGAATATTTTAAAAATACATAATGGTTTGAGAGATACGATCAGGTATTTGAAGATGAAATTATCAGAATTCATGTTATGGTCATTTTCCCAAAGTGGACGAATTGATGGAAGAACCACAAGATCTGTAAGTTGGATATTATCATTATTCAATGGATCTTGTGTATAATGAGAGCCTCATAGAGTTGAGATGTCATCCAAAGAAGAAGATGATCATTCGAAGAAGTTTTCTTTGAAAGAAGAACATTCGCTCAGGATTGCATGGGATCCAGTTTCTCCAATGTAGAGATTTGATACCTCTTGCATGCAATCAAATTTGCAAAGAGATCAAGAACGAGGGACTACAGTAATCTCCATAAGGAAGGATAGATCAAGATGGAGCATCCAAAACAATAAAAATATAAGTACCCAAATTTTTTATTATATGATATTTAGATATATATACTTTTGAATGTTTTCATTATAGTCATATAGAGGATGCATGATTGTTCATAAGATATGAATTTAGAACATGCATGATTATTTTATAAAATATGAATATAGAGGATGCATGATTGTTCATAAGATATGAATATAGAGCATGCATGATTATTTTATAAAATATAAATATAGAGCATGCATGATTATTTTATAAAATATGAATATAGAGGATGCATGATTGTTTCATAAAGATATGAATATAGAGTTGCATGTTTGTTTCATAAACTGTGAACATAAGACTACATGAATGGCTAGATAGAGGGATTCATGCTTACCTCATGAGATATGAACACGGGGATGTATATTTCTTTCATAAAATGAATTTTTGGAATGATATAGGGTTGCATATCACTACATAAGATTATAATGGGTTATGATAAATTGTTTGGTCAATACCTATACATAACTAAGTAAATCTTTATCAGTATATTGAAAGTATTTCATGTGAATAAAATTCATGAGTATGAAATGGTTCTAACCATGAGAATAATTTGTCTTGTAGGGAAAATTAATATTCCCTTACCTACAAGAAAATAAGGACATGAACATGGAGTCATTTCGATGGATGAGCCTAAAAGAGAACAATTCAGGAGGTTCCTATGTCTCTTGGGAAGTAGACAAAATAGATGGCTTAATTATATTATGATAGATGTGAAGACTCCTGAAGATATTCTATCTTATTTAAGATTCATGTGTCAAATAAGAGATTCATATATAGATGAGCATAAGACTCTGTGATGGAGGACCCATATTATGATTCTCACATTTACATGGTGAGAGGGAGTTGCTAGTCTCACTAGCTCTTGAAGAACCAGTGTAACTGGTTGATGTACCTCCTATAAAAATGAGATATGCATGATGCTCATATTCAAAAGGAAGTGGATAACTGTATTCAAGAATATTGTTATGATTCTTATAATTAGTGGTGTGGCAGTCACCAAACAAATATTTTCTTGATTTAAGGAAAAATGTGCAATAAAAGAGCCTGAAGAGTTTCAGGATGATGGACTATAAATCCATGGCCACACTTATGAAGGTAAATATGAAAGTTTATAATTATTATTTCATATTTGGAGGATCTCAAGTCAGTTGAGATGTATTTGGTTAGTCACAGGTCCAAGGATCTGTTATGTGCTTTGCAGTTTGTACATAGACATGTATAAAGCATGTGTTGTTGTACCTACTTAGTACAAGTGTATGTGAAATCATATATATATTGATCAGTGAAATAGATTTTTAAAGATATATGAAATATGACTAATATAGTGATCGAGGAAGATCACATGTGTTTCTATAGATAGAGCATATTGAAAAGAAACAAAGATTTTGAGGGTTCTAGTCAGTTATATTTGAGACATGGTACATATCCATAGATGAGCAACATTGCCAACATTCTTATTAAGCTTTTGTCTGGGACAAGATTGGTATAGTACATAATAAATCCTCTAGTTGAAGAGGGAGTATTGATGTGTCTTCATCAGCAACAATCGATAAAGTCCCCACCAGTTAGTCATTGTATGTGACTTAGGTAGCCGAGGGTTGTGATAGCTTGTGGAGAGAATCCACATGAGAAGAGACATGGTCATAAGTCTCAGAGACTATTTATAGTATGGACTGTTAGAGAACAATTAAAACCTCTCGGAGAGGTATTTGGGGTGCTGCAAATGTAAAGAGAAGGATCACTGAGAAAGTGATCATGACTTGAAGAACATCACAGAGAATAGAAAGCTCACAAAGAAGTTCTCCAGATAACAAAAGATTCAAGAAGTCAATGAATGTTGAAGATAGAAAGAAAATATAAGTCTTTCTTTTTGCATGTTATTACACATTTGTTGTATAATGCTGTATGTGATGGATTTAAAAATCCATGGTTTCTAGTTTAGAGAAAATTTATTCTGGATTGGATCTAGATGATGCTACTTTTTGTAAGTAGTCGGTTGGTCTTTGAGCAGACCTGTTGTGTTTTATGCTTACTACTAATCATATGTTTGAGTACCTTTGAGGTACATTAAAATAGGCTCTTTATTGTATTTGATACATGGCGGACCTATTATATGATTGTGCTATCTAGCTATTGTTTTATGCTGAGATAAGCGATGTAATTTGAGGCTAGTACTACAGAAGAAAGATGTATGTCTTGGAGTACTACAGAAGCAAAATGTGTTTTGTGGATTGTACTACATACTTAGGAGTATTGTATCTTGGGAAGCTACCTACTAGGGTAAAATTCTTGAGCCTACATTCATTAGGTGTTAATAGTCAATCTTTCTAGAAAACCCTATATGTGTTCTATGATACAACACATTCGAGATGAATTTTTACTTCATTGAAGTCATGGTCATGAGTTCTAGTACATAGGTACTTATGAGAATATTACAAATTTGTGACAAGCCTCTATTTGGGACGAAGTTTAAACACTTCTGAGATAAGCTTGGTATGGCAGAGAATGTCTCCCTCGTGGAGAGGGAGTGTTGAGATTACAACATCAGGAGTCATTCTCTAGTCTTGTGAGTAATATCAAGACAGTAGACTTGTCTGGTCCTACAAATATCCTCATATGATTGAGGTGGTGATGTTGTAAATCTTGTGAGTAATATCAAGCTAGTCTTGTGAGTAATATCAAGACAGTAGACTTGTGTAGTCCTACAAATACCCTCATATGATTGAGGTGGTGATGTTGTAAATATTGTGAGTAATATCAAGACAGTAGACTTGTGTAGTCCTAAAAATATCCTCATATGATTGAGGTGGTGATACAGTAAAGCTTGTGAGTAATATCAAGATAATATACTTGTGAGTAATATCAAGTTCTACAAATATCCTCATGTTGTGAGGTGGTGTGCTTTACTATGTAAAGTAGATATACTATGTGGTGTATGGCTATTCATGGTCAATAGGTGCTAGAATTCTCCTTTAGGGATTAGCTACCCCTAGATTGACTTACTTTAGCATATTACTATATGACCCGGGGCAATACATATGATCATAGGTTTGGAAACGATCTTATGAGTATGATTTGATAAAGATGATTATTTAATGAAAACACATATGGACCATGCAGAGATATTTAACATAAGCATAGAGAAAGAGAGAGAAATCGAATTGCATATGTTGCCACCAAGTAAACTCAAATTGATTAGATATCAGTTGAGTATTAGTTATGGTAAACAAGTTCAGTTAAATAAGGAATCAACTCCTTAATTTATGCAAGTGATTGTTGGAAATAAACATCGATGGAGAAGCACTAGTTCTGTTCAGTTACATTTAGTTACTGTTTAGTTGCATTCAGTTATGTTCAGTTACATTCAATTCTCTTCAGTTACACTCAGTTTAGTTCAGTTACATTTAGTTCTGTTCAGTTACATTCAGTTACTATTCAGTTATATTTAGTTCTGTTCAGTTACATTCAGTTCTGTTCAGTTGCATTCAGTTCTGTTCAATTGCATTCAGTTACATTCAGTTTAGCTCAATTAACAACTCAGTTAGAGTTAGTTAATTAATGGAAGGAACATATCTTCTTGTGGGAGATAATTATCGAGTGCCATATTGACACCAGATCAGTGTGGGGCGCATGATTAAAGATGGATCTTTGTTCTAAGTTTTAACAAGTTGCTAGTACATGCAACCATTCTATTTTTGTTGTAAAACCTAATTTGACTTGTTTTTAAAGTGCTATGCACTTGGAAAGTTGAATAGGGTGTTCCATTCGATCTCCACTATTTGGTGCTCTCGGTGAAAGCAATATGCTATTGTGTTGTAATCATTCTATGCTATTTATCAATCATACTCTAAGATCGTTTGCTGGGTTTTTAATCCTCTGAATCAGTAGAGGGTTTTCCCAGGGTATATCCTGTGTTCTATGGTTTGATTTATGTCTTTGGATGATTGATGATATTTATATGCACTGTTATTATGGATTAAAGTTTTAAAGTTCAAGTTTCTTCATATTTTTCTCAATCACTAACATAAAGTCTCTTCAATCCTATGATGATCAAAATCATGTTTCCTTCTTTCTACTTCCCATGTGATAGTTCGAGCTTTTAAACTATTGAGGTTGTTTAAAAAGTGTATGCATGTCAATTCAATATTGGAGTTGTCATATGAAATCCATATACTTTCGACCAGGTCCTTATACTCCTCATATTCTAGCCAAGAAGAATTAAACTAAAAGGGGATAGGGGGCTTATCCAAACCCATAATCACTTCTAAAAAATTGGGAAAATGGTCAAAGTCACCACCTTCCCCAACTCACTGTCTGATGGAGACTACATATTGCAATGTTCCTTAATTAATTATGAACCTGTCCAACCTCTTAGCAATTCTGTCTTGATCAATTCTCTTATTTATCCATGTAGGCCTTAATTTGATAGGGGGGATATCATACATGGAAATCTCATCCAATATTCTTATAAAATAATCAGTCAAGGAATTCATGTGGGAATTTGGAACCCATCTTTCCCCTTTACCCAAAGAAAAATTTAAGTCTTAAGCTAGAATTACTTTGTTCCCCTCCAACATGCCCGACCTAAACAACTTTTCCCAATAAACCACTCTATGTTATCATGGCCCATGGATGTTGATTGTATAGAAATACTTCCCAACCTCTCTAGATAAAATAACAGTTCTAAGGCTTGATTGAATATCCCAACTGTTAGTACAAAGGAAAAGAGAAGTCATCCACCTAGTATTCAAGACACCATATCTACTTGAAGCATCAAGATTCACAAATTCCAGCCTAGGTAGTAAAGAATTTAAGTTACTTAGAATATGATCCCCATAGGCTAAATATTCCTAAAGTAAGATAATATAAGGATGTTTTGAAATCACCGGACATTTCAATGCCACCTTTTTGGAGGGAATCCCAAACCCTCTGTAGTTGAGGGAAATGATCAGCATTAAATAACCTTAGAGCATGGAATACTTTCTCTAAGACTCCCTTTCCAAGTTTTTTGCATACCAACCCTGATATCAACCATAACCTGATCACACATTGAGGCCATAATAGACCTCCTTTCCTGAATCTTGGGAGAGAACTCAGGGAGATCCTTGAAAATACCACCCACCAATCCAAAAACCAACTTGTCTTTGCTAACACTTCGAGGTATGAGGGAGAATATAGATCCCGTAGGATCTAAAGGTTTGATTTGAACATAAGTCAAGGAAGCTAAGGGAGAGGGAATATATGAACATGTAGAATGGCTACATGGGTTTCCATAAACCCTTCCCACAACAATTAAATGATTTCTAGTGAAACAAAGAGAGGTGGGACAAGAAAGAGAGTCCCTCGTGGAAAAAATGGGTAATCCCGTTATAGGATGAATTAGTTGGGGATGAATACACTATAGGCTCTGAATCTAATCCTTTCAAAGCCAAAACATAAGGTCCACTTCCCAGACTCAACATCTCCTGAAGAAGATCATCAACATGTCGGTCAAGAGAAATACCATAGATTACCTCCTGGTCATGATAGTCTCTAGGAGATAGAGCCAACTCCACTGAAACAAGACAATAATGTACTTCAAAGGTCAAGAAACCTCATGGACCCAAACCCCAATAGTAGGAATTTTACTCACCCTTGTAAACTCAAACCTATGACAAACTTTAGAATGAGGCCCATTATAGAGTCTAAATGGAGAAACAGTCGAGATAAAAACATGAACAAGGGTCTAGAAGAGGGTAAGAGACTTGGGAAAATCACTAGACACTGAACTAGGAAAATAGGGGACAAAGGATTAAATTTTGAAGACACAACCTTCAAACCAAGTGAAAGGTTTGAAATAAATCCAACCTCATTCTCCTTTGAACATACAAGGCTTCCATTGATAAAACATAGGGAGATTTAAGGGCAAGTAGTTCCCTTTCCACAGGAGTAAAACCTCCATCCAATGCAATGTTTATAGCTTCCCTAGAGGCCCCATAATAGTCCTTCTTTTTTTAATTCTCACAACGAAAATGTTTAACCCCGCATAATCTTCTCTAAAATATGAAACCATATCATGTTGATTAGGAGTATTCAAGCCCAAAGAAGACGATTCACCGTAAACTAATAGAGAAGATATTGAGTTAACAAGATTAATCTTACCTATTTCATAAGGGGAAATATCTGTTGTGCTTAGTTGAGCCAATGCTTATACTGACAACCATCTCAACATAGAATTTCGCAAAGTGTTTCAACCAAGTGTTCCACCAACGAAACCCTAAAATCCCTAGAATCCTAAACAAGAGCTGAAATGGGAAGAGTTTTATCCACCTCAAAAACCTCTGAGAGAGATGTATTTGTCATTTTTTTTCTCCATACATTATTCTAGAAACAGAGAGGGAATTCACACACTAGGGGGCCATGGGAGTGACACTGGTTGCGTAAGAAGGGGATTTCGATGCAGTCAAGGATTTGAGCATCTGTAAAATGTCCATGATAAATTACCAAATCCTTAGGAAACCATCACAAAATTCTAATTCTACTAAAATGTGAGCTACTGTCATAATTCCATACTTTTAGAAACTGAGATAAATCACCTGAAAACCCCTAATGACAAACCTATTTATGGAATATTTTCAAAGTCTAGAGTTCTGTAGGTAATCTTGGTATTTTAACCTAGACCGAGTGCTCGTTGGACTTCTGCCTTCACACATCCAAAAACATAGACCACTTCTAGAGCTTCAAAGTACTTGTTCCCTAGTACCACACTATTTCTAGGAGCTTCGCCACATCTTTAGTGGTTCAAATTCACCCCAAACAATATTTAGTAATCGTACTACAACATGGGACATAACCCAAAAAATCTCCCTAATTCCCAATACCCAATATTTGAAGGTCGCCATATTCATACTACTCCCACAAAAATGGTCTACCAAAGAAAACTTCAACCATGATATAACCTCATTTAGAGTCACATCCACACCTAAAGCAATCCTTACCTCAAAAGAATTCCTCATGATACACTTCTAAGCTCTTACAATGGGAATCCATTTTCACTTTTGTTGAGAAAATGCTTGCAAACGTGCCTCTCCTTGTTCTGACTATGCTTCTACAAACTAGTGATTCAAAAGGATAGGATGTACAAAAGAAGGGATCCCTTTGATATGTGGAGAATCCAAAAGGATATGGGTATGCCCAACTGCCATCGAGAAACCAGGGCCTCCATGCAAAAACTCTACCATTAAAACAAAACCCTTCACAATCGGAGAAAAACTATCCTCATGGGAGGGAAAAACATAAAGGTTAAGAGAGAAAAGATAATCCTATTTTCATATAATCCTTTGGAGAAAAAGGTTTGTCACAAATTCTCTGGGAAAATTTCCTTGAAATTACCCCTTAGTGAAGTCCATCGATAAGAAAACCAAGGGACCAAGTGTCTAGAAACTATGAAGCCCAAATATCATCCCAAGATCTAAAAATCATTGAATACAATACCATCTCTATCACATCTATTGACAAGCATTTAAAAACTTATCCAAAAGTTGACAAATCGAGGTTAATCCCCAAGAAAAAAGCAGCGAGCCTCTTACTTTTGATTAAAGATACAAGTTTGTTACTATCCTAAGTCTTAAGATCTATCATTTATTAAACAAGTGCTCCATTGCAGCTATACTTGCCGAATAAGATGGTGTGGTAAAGATTTGTTGTTGATACTGTAGCAAAATCTTAAGTGGCTAGTATGATGAATACCTAGTTTAAGAAGTAAGGAGTGAACCACAAATGCGAAGCAAACAACTTCTATTGCCCATGAACAATCACTACTACTTCTACCTCCTGCCATGTTTCTTCCAACTAGATTGATAATTTCAGTATTTTAACAAATCCCACAAAATTTGGTCATGGTTGACCACAATATCTTCTTCCCAGTTCCCAAATCCTGAATTGAAGCATAGGCAGTATCAGTGCAGGAACTCTCTATGAATACAAATGTTGATTAGCTATCTTGTATATAATATTGGTGCATGAAAATGAGCATTGGCATTAGACTAGTGTAAATTGATCAAATATATATGGCTGTGATCCAAGTCAATGCAAGTGCCTTAGTAAACGTCCATGCCAAGTTGCAAAATTGTTTGTTTTGTTGACTTCATATGCCTACCACACTACAGTTAGTGAAATATCTCATAGTTTATGAATTTTTTTTTGGATAATTAGAATCCCATCACTCTTAGTGTCCCCACACACTATAAGTTAATTATCTCAGATTAATGCAAATGGAAAATAGTTTGATTATGATTTATGAAAGACCCAACAATGGGAAATCATTAAACAGATTGAGTGTACATTATCTACAGGTGTCTGAAATAGATTAATGCTCTATATGCACAAATTAGATGAGTGGCTCAATGATTAACATGAGTACTCATGGACACAGTAGTCGAAACATGCATTATTAAAGAAAAACGTCGTTTCAATCAAGGAAAGACATTGTTTCAGTCTTGGAAAGAGCAATAATATGGTGTGGGACAGACAATTATGAAATGGAAATTTGAGAACTTGAAATTATTCTCAAAGTTTTGAAAAGCTATCGGCAGAGTTCCCAGTCATGGATTTAGTTGAGTGAAGGCATAAGAGGGAGCAGAGGTTACTTAGGCATAGGTAGACCCTGCAGAGGCATATATCAGTGATTGTTTAACTATGTGGATCTCAAGACGATTATTACACATTTTGATGAGATGATTACACATTACAATTGTTTCACGGTAACAACAACGTGTAGTAAGCAGAGCATGGATCAACTATTAGCCCAAAGGGGCTCTAATCTTGGTTGTTGAGGCCAATAATTTTCATGCCAGGACATCCGTGCATAGCATAGGTAACATATCAATGCTTTGTGGAAGGAAACAGATGCATTGTAGCTTTGTTTTTTCTATTTTCTATCATGATTCATGTGTTTGTTGACTGCAGGTTGCATGTAAATTGTTACCGATTTTCTGTATTACTGGTGTGTAAATTTTTCATTTTTGTATGTGTATTTATAAATTTTGCATTTTTATATGTGCTTTTTTTTCAATTCGTCTCTTAACCTTCCCTGAATTCTTATGCCAAATCCCATCATGTTGCAAGCACATAGTTAAGGGCATTTTCAGCATAGATTTTGTGTTTAATTTCAAAGGATCCGCTGGAATTTTCCACTGTTTAATAGCTAGGGTAGGGTTTGAATACATAAATTATTACTGCTTAGTTGGTTTCCTGTAGCATCTACTCTGTCTAAAGGTGATCAAATTTTCCACTGACGAAAATGGATTTAACAGAGGAATATAGGGAATTGTTGCTATAACAAGCCAATTTACAGTAGGTATTGAAGGGTTTTTGACAAAAAGAAAGAAATAAAAAGTATTCAGTTCAAGAAATAGCACGGTAGGTTCAATTGAGAAAAAGGAGAAAACGTCTGAGAAGGAGTTTTTATGTTGATTTTGGAGGAAGGTCGTTGACTTGAGTGATATGTTAAAAAATAGAGAAAATTTGCTCGTGTCTCTAGTTTGCTAAAAGACAGTCAAAAAACATTCTGAGGGATAGTGGAAGTGGGGATGCTAATAGTTCAAGAGGGATAAATTTGTCAGTTTAGCCCCCAATGATGCCATTTCAGCCCCCAATGATGCCAATTCCAAGGAGTTTCGATTGATGGTGTCTTTTGAAACGAATCATAAAACAAAACAAGTAAAACTGTGTTTGGAGAACTTAAAATATATACACATGAAGTATGAAAGGAACTATCACAATTGGAGTATCTCTACATTACCATCAATGCACTTCTATTTATAAGTTTCGTAGTGGTCTATAACT
>LPNX010057226.1:130485-147480 GCA_001517045.1 Pseudotsuga menziesii | reverse complement strand
TTAAAAAATTAGTTAAGGAAGGGAGGAGGGGGGAGGAGGGTAGGGGGAAGGGAGGAGGGGGGAGAAGGGAGAGGAGGGCCTCGGGGAAGGGAGGACGAAGGGGAAGGAAGCAGGGCCACGGGGAAGGGAGGAGGAAGAAGGGAGGGACGAAAGGTGGCGAGGGAGGCAGGGGTTCAGAAAAAAAGTTTAATGTAATGTTTGGGGGGTTAGGGGGGGCGGTTGTTTTAAATTTTTTAATTTTTTTTAATGTAATGTTGTGGGGGGTTTAGGGGGTTAGGCGTTTAATTTATTTTTTATTTTTTATTATATCCAATCCTTCATCTACAAAAAATGTAGATTCTAACAGGGTGTCAAAATCTATGGATGAATTTGAATAATTTCACATGAAACATTTTAGATGTTTTTATTAGTATGATGTTTGTAATTGAAACTCTAAAGAAGTTTTTGAATATTTATATGAATCATTTGTTCTTAAATGGTATAATATATAATTTCATTATGAATAGCATCATAGTTTCTTTGATTTTATAGGTTTAGAGTGGTGAAATTATTTATGAAATATTTGTTTTTGTTTAATATGTAAGTTTCAAAAAAGTTGTAATTTTTCTCTTGAACAATTTTTTTTTTCCAATTTAGGAATTGATTTTAAAGTTTTTGTAAACAACAATATATGTTTAAGCCATGGCTTTATTTTTTATCCAAAAAAAAAGTGTATACTGGTATCAACATTTTTTATTTACGGGGTAATTTTGGTGGTTTTTAAGCAAAAAACATCGTTTTTATGACTAGAGTTCTAGTTCATAGTATAAAGTTCTTGTTTCATAGTATAAGTGGTTGAAGTTTCTTTGAAGAATAGCATTGACCAAGATAGTTGACATGCTAATCAACAAAGAGAAAACAACATAATTGGAGGTCCCTAAAAAAAGATCAAGCCATTTGGTATGGTTGTCCCTAATAGGTTTTATGACTCTATTAGTCTTTAAGATAATTTCACTCCCCAAGCAGAGACTTAATTGTCAATTAGAACGAGAATGGTGTTAAAAATTGTAACTGCTAATCTCAAAATATCAATCCAAAGATACAACATTAGTATAACTAGCAAAACCACATAGTTTGTGGTTGGATCACGTCAATAGGGATCAAAATACAACATTAGTATAACTAGCACACCCATATAGTTTGTGGTTGGATCACATCGATAGGGATCAAATAGTTGAGAGATAACAATGGAATGGAAGACAATTTGGTTTTTTTTATTCCTCGTATTATTCTTCTAGTTAAAGTGGTTCAACTTTGAGTTATCCATGCCTAGATACATGTTATCACCGGCATTCTACATGTTATCCATTTATCAACTATCAATTTATTTTTATATTCTTTATTTTATCATTTCGAATTTTAAACTACTTCCATAAAATCAATCTAGATAGTACACTTGTCTCATCCTCATCTATAGATGAAAAAGCATAGACAGTAATCCACCCCAAAGCTCAAATAAAAACGTCTATCAACATAATTATTTAACAAAACTAAAAACACAATCAAAATTTTACAAAAAAAATAAAAAATCACAAACATAAGAATGAAAATTAATATAAAAGCCTCCTATATTTCCAACATCAAAACATTCAAACATAATTTCCAACATCAAAAACATTCAAACATAAGTAAAAAATTACAATTGATGGTCTCATTGACGAAGTTTCTGCATCCTTCCAGCGGCATCGCCTCCTTCTCTCTACTCCTCCGCGGCAAATTTACAGGCAGAAACAGACTTATTAATGACGTGTATCTAGTGCAACGTAGTGACAAGCACGTAGCTTCATCTATAGAATTTTCTTCCACGTAGACACACCGTCGACATCGAATCCCTCTTTTTTCAATAATCTGGTGCCACCTCGGCGCAGTGAATCTCACGAAAGCTGTAGTCTTACCATATTTTAAGTTCAGATTTATTGAAAGACCGTGATGCAAAAGCTGTAGTCTTACCATATTTTAAGTTCAGATTTTTATAACTGAGATATGGTATAGCGATTTGGTGCAGATCAAACTATACTCTTAACGTGGAAGAATATCTTCAACAAAATCAAACTATACCTTTAAGTACGTGATGATAGAGCCTTTAACTATTGTTTATGGGCATGTTGTGACAAGGCTCGAAGGGTAGGCGTCCCTTGAATAAAGGCTCACCTTGATGTGCTTAGGGACGTCTTGGCCTCAGCTAAGTCACAAGTTATTAGTATATCTGGCTTGCAGGCTGTTGAATATACTCTTGGGAGGTTGTTATTCCCATACTTTAAAAAAAAACTGTTAGTGTGAAGTTTGAGCTCCAAAACAACAACTACTTGCTAAAGCAAGTTTTAAATACATAAATACATTTTAATGATTAATTTATAACAATTTTTTTTAAAAATAATAAAATAAAATAAAATAAAAAAAGTTATATATATATATATATATATATATATATATATAAAAGTAAAGTGTGATGGATTTGTTCAAGTGGTTAAGAGCTCTGAGTTGTAGGTAGGTTTTGAGGTCAAATCCCCATGTGGCATAGATATATATATAAGGGTCTCACTTGATGTCCCCATTGAGTTAGGCTCAGTTATCTGAGCCTACAGGGTGAGGCCCCTTCAACCGTAAGAATTAGCAAACCCTCTCTAAGATTGTGAATCACATTGAAATATATAATATATATATAAGCAAATATACAAAATATTTTTTTATTACTATTTTTCTTTAATTGTATCATTTATAATATTAACATTATTTACAAGTTTCATGAAGAAAGGGTTATCTTTCAAACTTTGAGATAAGCTCTATTAAGAGGTGACATAAATTCCAATTAAAAATCCTTAATTGAATTGCTTTTATTATACCAAAGAAGAAGGGATCCAATTAACACCAATCACTTGAATCACCAAGTCATGATCTTATGAGAAAATATGCGGAAGACCCAATAATATGAAGCATGGAAAAAATCAGAGATCAAGAATTAACAATCGGCCAGAAAGTATTTCAAATCAAGCCAACTTAAATAAAAAAGAGCTTAAAACAATGTTTTTCAAATTTTAGGGGGCCTAAATTTTGTGCAAAATTTTAAGAGGGGTTGTTGGGGCAACATAGTTCGTAATATTGTCAAGTTCTTGGAAGAGAATATTTGT
This sequence comes from Pseudotsuga menziesii, assembly GCA_001517045.1. Taxonomy (NCBI): domain Eukaryota; kingdom Viridiplantae; phylum Streptophyta; class Pinopsida; order Pinales; family Pinaceae; genus Pseudotsuga; species Pseudotsuga menziesii. The sequence continues at coordinate 144,313 of LPNX010057226.1, read as the reverse complement.
CATTACTAGATTTGGAGTCTCAAACAAGATCACAACAAACAACACTAGTCATCCATAGGGGATGGGTTGTTTGAATCCAGTAACAAAAATATTTTCGAGATCATCAAGAAAACATTGGGTGAAAACAAGCGTGGGATAGTTGCATCAAGTATGCAAGTTGGGTTGATAGAATTACCACAAAGCGTGCAATTGGTATGAACCCATTTGAGTCAGTTTATGGTTTAGATGTGGTTACTAACTTACCTTGAGGTTACTAATATACAAGTTTTTTTTAGCAATTCACTTTCAACGAAAAGGCTTTGAAGCATAGTAGCATAATTAGAGTACAAATAGGATACAATTATGATTTGATACGGAAAAAAATACGTAACAAAAAAATCCAATACAAATAAAATATGGAAGTAGTTTTCTTAGATATAATATTTTTACTTAAATATACAAAGATATATATAGTTAAACATATACAATATTTTTAATGAAATATTGAATATCAACCATTAAATTTTAAACTTAAAAAAAATTATTTTTTTAAACATATTTTTTATAACCAAAATTACTCTTTAAAAAAACAAAAAGATAATGCCGGTAATATAAGAGAGAAACTCTTAGTTATTAATAGTTATTAATTATTTTAAGAAGAATGTAAATAATATTTACTACTATTTACATTGAAATTAATTAATTAATGTTTAAATTGTGAAATGAGCAAGGATGTAAGTGGTTTTGGGCACATGGTTTTGGTAACCAATAAATTTAATGTTGTTATAATAATTGCATATTTTATTTTCTTTGGCATATTTTTATTCCTATTAAATTGAATTACTAAATATGAAAAGATATTTATTTTATTGTGTTTTAATAATTAAAATTTGGTTTTTAAAATTAATTTTCAAAATTAAACTTTATTCGTACTCCACATTGTTGAATACTCAATGAATTCGAATATGTTCGAAATTACAAGAGACATAAAATTACAAGAGACCATGGCCAATTTGATAGTCTTTTGTTGGCTCTTTCCATCATTGTAGTAGTGGGTGGTAACACTTTTCAACTAGTGGACCTAGACACTGAAAAGCAAGGGTTGTCGTTAATGGGAAGTGTTTGAAGTACTCTTTCCAATAAAAAAAATTAAATTAAATAAAAAGATAAGCAATTTTGAAGTTTTATTTTAGGTTTGGGTGGAAGCATTTGACTGATTTTTTTGACACCAATTTACCTTTTTCATTTGCAAAGTATTTCCATTCAGTTATTTTATTTTCCAGTTTTGGAGTTGCTAATTTATGCTTCCTTATTTCAGCATGTGGTTGTGTCTTGTGATAATGTAGATCTTTCTTTTTCCTTTCATAGTACAATATATTTGTATTCCTCGATCAAATGTTGAGTTTCTTGTCTTACATATGTTGAGCCCATGTGTCTTATCATTAGAATGAGATTGGGTGAGAGTTCCAGTTGTTCATATTCCAAATGTTGAATCCTTTAGTATGGGTAGATTTGAAGAGACGTAGGAGAGTCTCGAGTCATCTTATGTTTTGTCTCTTCGTTACTTATTGTTTAGACTACTCCTTTGAGTAAGTCATCCCCCTCATCTAGTGGTAGGGACATGGTACCATACATCTTATACCTTCTTGAGTTATCACTTCGCACCGAGGGAAGACATTCATCAGTGCTCTTCTTTTTACTAGATCATCTTGCATTGACTTCAGCACACTATTAGTAGATGATCTAGAACTAAAGCACCTTGATGAATGTTATCCTCATTGGTGGTAATTTTTCATTTGACAAGACTGATCATTATTGGGCCTTGATTGAATGATCCTTGTCATTCTTCAACTTTAGAACATCTTTCACACTAATAGGTTTTTCTCACACCTAGGATCCATAGACATAATTGGTGGATTTCTTTCACATTGGAAAGTGTTTACATTATTGACATTTAACTAAGTGACTTTCTCCCTTTAGTCAAATTCAACACATTTACCACACGGAGGAGTGTATAGGCTATATGGTTGCACGTATCAGTAGTGGAGGATCCTCCATTTTTAGTCGATCAGTCAAGGGGAGGGGGGATATCTTTTGGACTCCATTTCCCATTGAAGAAGGTTTGGTATCATGAGTAAGCTTATAGGACTAGTTTATTCTACATAGGTACATGGGTTTATTGATATTCTCCTTTAGAGTTATCATAGAGTATCATCTACTATTTTCAGAAACATAGATTTTTGCGATTTTCGACATCCCACCGGGGGATCTCATGCCCTTAAGCCGCCATTGTTAACCATGAAATTGCTCCACAACAACTTCAAGGTTAAATACCCTTGAGTTTCCACCACACGATTTATGTTTGTTTATTAATCCATAATATTCATGCTTCATTGATCAAAAGCCCTATATTTTTGAAGTAGAATAGATGATAATTATGTAAGGCCCATGCTTTTGTGAGAAAGCAAGAATGGATTGTATAGTCTGATTTTTTAACAGTTGTGGTTGTGTTGACAGTCCTATCGCAACACCTTAGTTCTACTTAGCTTGGAATTTACAAAGGATCTCTGCCAAGTTGTGAAACATGTAGTTGTTCATTTTCTAAGTCAAATATATATGTTGTTGGTTGGTCCCTTGGGGCCAATATCCTTGTGTGGTATTTAGGTGAGGAGGATAATAATTGTCCCCTATTTAGAGTAGTTTCACTTCACAATCCTTTCAACTTGGTCATTGCAGATGAGGATTTTCACAAGGGTTTCAATAATGTCTATGATAAAACACTTGGTAGAGGTCTTTAAAAAATATTCCAAAAGCATAAACGTACTTTTAAAAGGATAGGAAGAGAATACAATATACCCATGGTTGTCAAAGCAACATCTGTAAGGGATTTTGATGCGGGGATAACAAGAGTATCTTTTGGGTTCAAATCAGTGGATGACTACTACAAAAATTCAAGCAGGCTATTGCAAGGGTATGAAAAGATGGGAAAAATAAGAGAGTATATATTTACTTATTTTCGAAAACTAAAACCATGGAAGAAATTGTGGATCATCCTGAATGCCCTTCATTCCTAAGAAAATAACCAAGACACTGCCATTTTTTCTGTTGTTCAAATCAACACCAAACCTTACCTTTTCTTATGTCTGAGGAACTAGTTTTTCATTTCTAAGATCACAAAGGATTACACAAGATGTGTGCCAAAACCATTATGTCTATTCATGGAAAATATTCTCATTGGTTTTTTTCAAAATATATTTACGTCAATAGGCGTATATATCTTAGAATTTTGGAGTGGACTACCATCTATGTTTTTTCATTACGAACGAGAATGGGACAAGTGTACTGTCCATATTGATTTTATGGGTGTCGTCCAAAATTAAACGAGAATGAGACAAGTGTACTTTCCAAATTGATTCTATGGGCATCGTCCAAATTAATAATTAATAATTTCAAAGAAATAAAAAATAGCTTAATTAACATGTGATAAGTACAATTATGAATAGTTGTAAAAAAAAAATAATCTTCAACTAATAGATTATTAGATACAACTACGAGCTTAACTCCACGATTCCCGAAAGAAGATGCTACCCAATTATTTTGCAATGGGAGCGCGCAAGCGGAAAAAAAATAGGAACGCACATGCACACTTGGATGCGCGCACACGTTCCTGCTTCAGTAATGGAGAACCTCCACGTCAGATTTCCAATGTGTACAATAAGAGCGTGTACGCATACCTAATGACTCTCACATGTGTATGGGCATGCACGGATATCTTGACACGCACGCGTGTTTAGTGTGTACGTGTACAAGGACGCTGGCACCTCCCTGTGTTTAAAAAAACAAAAAACAAACAGTGAACAAATTTATTCACTCATAACCCGCGAGTGTTCAAGCTACCCAAAAAATACATCCAAGGAGGCAAAAATGACACCCACGGAGCCCAAAAGAAGTGTCCAAGCACCCTAAAATGACACCCATGGTTGTTGGAATAAGGTAGGTGGAGTAGTATTTGCATTTTTTTTAATGTTTTTCATTGTTTTTCAAATAAAATAGAAAATTAATTTTTTTTTCAAATGAATTGAAAAGGAAAAAAATTGATATTGCAGATACATTACCTAAACATAATGACAAATACCAATGAACCATCCCAACAAAGGAGTGAAACAAACCAATCAGAGGACCCAATAAACCCTAAATTAAATGAAGAAATTCTTGAAGATGGATTGGGTGAACCACCAGAAAACCCCGAAGATGAATTGCATGGGGATTTAAACCAATTAAGGATATTGAGTGATGAACTGAAGAACACCAGGGAACCCTCTCAGGTTTTCCTCACCACATTACTACAAAACATAATAGAGTCTATCAACATTGCCCACAGTGAGATAACCAATTTGAGCCAATATAGGGCTCGAATGAGAGAAGATTATGCCACTAGTATATCCAAAGAAGATATAAAAAACCTGAATATCACAAAATCCCAACTGTGGAGAAAATTTATAGATCTAAGAACAAGATAACCTCCAGATGTGAGGAAGAGGCGAGTTTGCATGGATTGGCGTAATTACCAGCCATGGAGAGAAAAATGGAGGAAGAGATGGTTCATGGTTTTTGCAAGCATCCATGCAACAATGTTGAGGTCCCACAGTATTTTCTTAGGAAACTATGGGTTGAGTTTGTGTTAGGGTTCCATGTGAACTACTTTGACATCACCAATTTCCATGGTGTTGGTTTTGGCTCAGCCAAAGATCGACCTCACGCTCATCAGAACCCACTCAGAGGACCTCATGCACCTAGGCGAGAGCCAAACCCACTTCCTCAACCCCCTGGGTTAGGTAGCGGTCTAGATGAGATCCATGAGTCCATTATACATGCCACATGACACCTTCTCAGGCATACCACATTTGTGGCTATGTCCTCACAGAGCGAGTAGGACCACCCCGAGAGACACACTTTTGCACGGTCTACTAGTGGTGGGCAAGGGAGAGAAGCTACAGGTGGTATCCAGGATGATCCATATAGCTCGACGGGACCAGATCCACATTATTGTTCTCGATGTGGGCATCCATGTCATGTTCCCACGCAGGAGCATGCCACAGAGAACTACGTACAACAGGTTAGTTATTGTTTTATTTAATGTTTAAGTATTGATTATGCGTTATGCAATCTCATAATTTCTAATAAATTTAACTTAGAATTAGATGTTAATGACTTGATTTGTTTTAATGTACAACTATTCAGTGTTGAGTCTCCAACACCCGGGTGGGGGGACATTGGTTCCTTCAATGTAGATGGAGCCATGGTAGTTGTAGAGGACATCGCGACACCATGCACACATGTAGTTTTCTTTCAATAATTAAATGTAATGTTAGTAGTTAATATTGTCATCCAATGTAATTAATATTTAGTAGTTGAATCTAAATATTTTTTGTGTTTGCATAGGTGTCCACAGGAGTGAGTGACTAGCCATCCCCATTGGGGATCAGCAGATCCCCTCGTGTGCAGGTATTGTGTAATAAAGTATAAATATAATTTTAGTTTTGATGGCTTAGCTTTGTATAGTTATATTTTTTATGTACTAATATATGAGGCCATAAAATGTATGCAAATCCTAGTACATAGGCACATTGGTGTCACTATCTCTCCATCGACTGCCTTTTTCCCACCATACATGTCAGGTGTAGCCCCTGGAATACATGTCCCTTTACCTACATCCCTCCCCACCCCGTTCCATCCATCCCTTGCCTCCCATCCACCACCATACTTCCATCTAGCTCCCCCTTCTTCGTCATAGCCTTCGCTCACTCCCCCTCGCCCCACCCATCCCCCCCCTCCCTTGCAATTTCCCATGTTTCCACTCTCCCCCCTCCGACCATGATACATCATCCATCCAGATTCACCCATCCCTCCACCCCATCCTAGACCTCAGCCCCCTCCCCCATATTCCCCCACCACCCTCATTTCCCCTTCTACGGTGGCCCATTCCATTCTACATCCCATTGGGTTTTATCGCCGTACATCACCACTTTGCCCATTCTAGTCCACGCCCTCTCTCACCGTTCCCCTAGTCTTGTATCCAATGTCAATGTGGCTACATCCTCTGCTATGCCATCCACCCTAGCATTAGACCAAGTTGTCCAACCCACTGCTCCATCTGCCACCCATGAGGACCAGCCGACTGCTCCACCTGCCAGCCCCGAGGACCATCTTGTTGTGTTCATGGTGAGAATGATTAGTTTATGAAAATATCATGCAATATTAACGAAAATTAACATAGGAAGTTAATTGTATGAGTTATCTTATTGTTTAAATTTTGTAGGGTGGCATTGCCGAGAGACTTGGATCACGGAGGAGGGTAGCCCTCTGACCACTTACGGTCTCGTTTGAGGTGAGCTATTTAAGATTTGAAAAATTAATTTTTGATTTTTAAATTGTGTTTTATATTTGTATAATTGCCTGTAGGAATTGACATTTGATTGTTGTCATTTCAGAGCCCAAGGGGAGGTGGTTGAAGTGGCCAGAAGGATTGAGCGCCATCTAGCTCGAAGAAGAGGAAGATCGATTTTGGAGGTGTACCTCAAAGCTCTAAGGGTGGGAAGGAGGATTGAGAGACCCTCCTATGTACACTATCCATGATGTGGAATTTTGGCACGAGTTGACATATTTTGTATAGGGAACGAGTTTCCATTGTATAGACATTGGGAATGATGTTCCATTTTTCAATACTACTGTATATGATTGGAAATTTGTGTATATGAATCTATCATTTTTCACTTATTTATATTACTTTTCCTTTGATTACATATTTGTATACATTATGTCGAATGCAGTAGTAGATTGCAGTTGATGCGCTTGCAATACTTATTGTTGATGAAGCAATAAAGTATGTATGTTCACAATAAATGCATAAAAAGTTTAACACTGTAGGTTAGTTAACAAAAAAAATACACAACTACATAAGCATGTACAATAGAAATGATAATTTTAAATACCAAATACCCAATCTTGTAAATCATAGTGCAAATACCTAGCTTGGCCCTTCACCCCTTGGCCCTTCCATTTGTTGTCTCGGATTGTCATACCTAGCTTCGACCTTGTTATTGCATACCTAAACCCTAAGGACCTAGACCTAACTAGACACCTAACCTAAAACCATAGCTTTCTACCCTTCCTCCCTTCTCCATATCCTAACCTACTCTCTTACCTTTCCACCTCTTCTCTCTCATTTCCTAACCCTAAGCTCCGAATCTCATACTCTTATCCTCGGCCTATAGGATCAGACCTTGGCCCCCTTTCAAAATCCCTTCTCTAGATTTAACATCCCTCCTAGGACTCTACATATCATTGACATTTCCAGCCATACATAAGAAGTTTTGATAGTGATCTACAAGTACATTTGCATACTAAAATACCAAAAATACCTCTAAAAACATGTACAAGATACCATGTTTGTTGAGTACTATCATATAGGTACTTGTTGGCACTCTTGGATTGAATGGAAATTACTATTTGGGACAGTCATAGTAAAATTTGTCTTGGTTGGAAAATACATCAAGTTTCACAGTCCCATTCATTTACCAAGTTGGAATTGACAATACTTGTAGTCCACTTGCATTTACCTAACAATTTTCTTCCTAATTGCAAACTTGAAATTGACATAGCTATTGCATCTTTACTTTGACTGGAAGTAACATTTTGGGACAGTCATACTTGGCTGAAATTTATCATTGGTTTGACAGTCTTATTCACTGTCCAAATTGGAATAGAAATCACTTGTTTGCCTTTGGTATTTACATAGTAATTATTGTCTCATTTTGAAACCTAGAAATTGATATTCGAATGATCTTGTCTTACCATTTGATTGACTGGAAATTTCATAGTATTGATGAGTTGAGAATCGTATTGAACATGAATGTTGTTCGCTTGCATTTGTTACATCTACTTGGAAAACATTGATTTTGATAAATTTGACAATTTATATCATTTGAAGATGAAGTTGACATTGCTTACTTGTTTCTTTGGCATAGGCTAACTGAAGTTTAAGGGGTAGCATGCATAACCCAGGGTTTAGAATCAAAGAGGAAACCCTAACCCTAACTGAAGTTTAAAGGTTAGCATGCATAACCTAGGATTTATAATCAATGAGAAAACCCTAACCCAAATGTTTTTTTGGGGTTAGCATGCATAACCTAGGGTTTAGAATCAATGAGGAAACCCTAAACCTAGGAGGGAAACCCTAACACCAACGTTACCTAACCATCTCTTGTGGCCTCTTATAAAGTAACTTTTTGTTTGTATATGAGCATGCCTAGGATTGTAGTCATATGTCACATATTCTTTATACACTAATCAAATGAGACACTCTTTCCAATTTATCATGCACAAATTGCACAAGTTGATGTTAATCAATGGGGAAAATTTAACCCTAAAGAGAAAACTATTTTGACTTGGCTGGAAATCATTCTTAGTTTGACAGTCCTATCTTCATGAAAAGTGGATTGATTGGGGTCTATGTCAATGTATGTCAGTTGCAAAAGAGTTTGACTTTGTACGATATGATGATAACGTCCCATCAACACCACTAACATGCTTCAAACACGTGCATAATTGAAAGTAAAATTACATCCAATGTTATTTGCAATCACCCAACCATCCATTAAATAAAATATTGAATCATCCTATAGTGTTTGACCCCCCTCTTTCAAGAAATATTCATTATGGTTATTGGCTTGCAAGCATATATTCTAGGTATATGGTCTATTCTAGGTATATGGTTTATTATAGCTACATATATTCTAGGTATATGGTCTATTGGTTTCTAGTTAAGTGAGACCAACAAATCTAATTATCTAAAACTGATGATTTCATAAAACTCTAGTTTGTAGTTGTATGTGTAAATGTGTAAACACTATTTTTTAGGTTTTTGGTTCACGAAACACTATATTTTTTGCTATTTGTTCTTGTAAATTAGGTATATGGTCTAAGTGTATATAAACAAGTGAGACTAGCATAGAATTTGATCTCTATGTATTTGAATTTCTTTCAATTCAAGAAACCCTGGTTCGCTTGATACTTGCGATCCATGTATGTGTCTCTACTTCTATTTCATGCAATTATTTGTTATACTTGTAATTCATAAAGCCTTAGTTTCTTTGTTGCAGTGAATGTACATATCTTCTAGGTATATGGTATATTTGTTTCTAGTTATGTGACACTAACAAATCTAATTATCTAAACCTACTGTGTTCATAAACCTTGGTTTTTAGTTTTATGTCTAAAATGTGTGAACCATAGCTTTTAGGTTTGTGGTTTGTAGTTCATGAAACCCTAACTATGTTGTAGTGCAGGTACATATCTTCTAGGTATACGGTCTACTAGTTTTTAGTTGAGTGAGACTGAAAAATATAATGATATAAACCTAACGGTTTCATAAACCCTAGTTTGTAGTTCTATGTCTAAATTTGTGAACCCTAGCTTTTAAGTTTGTGGTTTGCAGTTCAAGAAGCCCTAGCTTTATTGACATTTGTTCTTATAGATGAGGTATATGGTTTAAGTATTTCTACATAAGTGAGACTAACATAGCACATGATCTCTATATATGTGAATTTCTACTTCATAAAACCCTAGTCTGTAGTTATATGTGTAAATTTATAAACCCTAGTTTTTAGGTTTATGGTTTGTAGTTTGTGAAACCCTAGTTTTTTTGTTATTTTCTCTTGTAGCTTAGGTATATGGTCTAAGGGGTTATACATAAGAGGAAATAAAATAATACATCATATCTATGTATGGGAAATTATTTCAATCCATGAAACCCTAATTGGCTATATACTTGTAATTCATGAAGTCAAACAAAGTTGACCCACCAATGCGAGAGTTGCATTGAAGGAATTTGAGAAAAAACCTAGTTTATGAAACCGATGCATAATGAAGTCACTGTGCCATGAATTTCCCATGGATACCATCACCAAATGCACTTTCAAGAGTTGACAAAATCATAAATCATCGATCGGTTTGGTTTTTGGACCCCATCCTTGAATTGGCCCAGGCATCCCTGAACGGCTTTTTACAGGCCTACTGAAACTCACCATAGAACATTGATCAGGGCTCCGATTGAAGAACCATCAGTTTTGTTGGGATCATGGCATGAGACTATGGCCAGGGTGGCCTCCCCCTTGACTCCACACAGCCTAGGAATTCCTCCAAGCTAGATTTTGCAAACTAGGGTTTCGCCCTAGTGGGGTCCATGCAACCCTGGAAACGGTGCACCGACCCTACAAAAACCTATGCCAAGAGGTCGAGGGTGGCCTGCCCATGGCGGCCATTCCCAAACACACTTGTAGGAGCCAACGTATTTTGAAAGCGTCGTCCGGTTTGGTTTTTGGACCCCAACCTGAATTGGCCTAGGCGTCCCTGAATTAGATTTTGCAGGGCTACTGCAACTCTCCATAGAACGTTGATCGAGGTTCTGATCAATGAACTGTCGGTTCTGTTGGGATCATGGCATACAATTATGGCCAAGGTGGCATTCCCCCGACTCTTTATGGCCTGAGCATGCCTCCAGGCCAGATTATGCAAACTAGGGTTTCACCCCAGTGGAGTGTAAGCATAATTACCCAATCTCATTAAATATAGCCATCTTGATCCTCTATGTTGCTAATTGTCTCCACCAATATCTTGTGCTCTGAATGAGTCAATAAGTAACGTACCTTGGTTGAGTTCTTGTTTGACCTTGTCTATAGATGGACGTTTGTGCCAATAATCAAGTTTGTGAAGTGATAGACCACAAAACCTAGTCTCTAATCCATGAATACATGCCCACTAGTTCTTCTTGATTTCCCATATTGTGTAAGATATTCACCCTCAACCACCATCGATCCAATAGGAAATTCATTTCCTTCATCATTAATCAATGATCCGTTCAGGATTTGCTTACCTCAAATGCATCGTTCCAACCAATAATATGTGCCTCGTTCATTGTCTTTTAGGGAAACAACTGCATATATGTGTCTTGGTTGTACAAGATCTGAGATATGGTCGTAGTCTATTGAAATCACTGACTGACCCTCGTCTAAGTGGGTTATTTCAATGACTACACATGGGTCTACTGCAAGTGACACACGATCCCAATCATCAACCCAATCCATGCATTCGCATTCATTCCATTCACCGCTGCTATGAGGGCTGCAAAAGAAAGCAAGTTTCTGTGTCCATATTTCAAATAGGGGGTTGTTTGAGCTTCTAACCAAATGAAATGCACATGTTCCTTGTACTATGCTACAACTATAGGAACGGGATTGATCTATATCAACCACTTTCCAAAAATTCCTGACTGGCCTTCCTACCCCTGTTGATGTATGTTGCACTCTAGTCCAGTCTGACATTGTTGCAGAGCACCATTGAACTATGGATTTTTGCATATTTGTTATGGGGTTTTTTGATAAACCTCATCTCCTCCCTTCGTAGTGCAGTCTTGATGCATGCACTGACCTCGTCATGCTCACCTTTTCTTTGCCCAGTCTCAAATTAGTTCCATATATCGGACACATGGTAAGTCTTATGCAACATACTCATCCATTGGAAGACTTGGGAATTTTTGAACTGGCCCACACAAAAATATGACCATATCCAATGCTGATCCATCTGTATATCTCCCTCATTTAGCTGATCATAGAAAATTTGAAAACAATGTTGCACATAATGCAGATCATGGCATCTGTCATCACTTATGTAAAAGTTTGTCTCCTTATGTATTATCCTATTATTAATTATGCTCTTAGGGCCATGCCTATATGTAATATGTACCATGATGCTGACTTGGTTGGAGTGGTAGTATTGAATCTGAATTTCATTTTGTTGCTGAAGGGTGTAGTTTTCTGCAAAATCCACAATTGACAATATGGTCCCAATGGGAAATTTTTCCCTGCATTTTTTTTATTGCTCATCCTTCCATCGCACTACATGCACATGCTGAACATACTGCTTGGTTTTCTTGTAGAACTCCGTCAAAAAATCACATACATGTACATGTTGCCATGAAAACAAGGGTCATATTAGAATGTGACCTTTAAAGAATGTCTATGTAGAAACTTAACTTGTAAGAGGAAAAACATGCAATAATCATTTGCACCTGTGACTTCACCAATGCAATATTTTTACTTTCCTTCACACTATCTGATTGATAGGTTACATACTTGAAGCTCTGCATATCCACGAGCATACTACGAAATTGATGCTCATCGCTTCCATGAATGCAACAATCCAAAAGAGTAAACCTACTACACCTGGAACAATTCCCATATAGACATGATTTTCCATAGTATTTTTGTCCTTCATGCCTTGGACACATAACGCTGCCGATAAAATCTCTCGATGCATTCGGTGGTATTACAGATTCATTACAGCCCTGCTCAATGTTAGTATGCAAATCCCAAAATATATGTTTATACTTGTCATAAAAATATTCATATTCTACATGGTATCTACAACAACATGTGTTTCGATTAATGCATATGCGAACATATCATGGTTTACATTTCTCAAAGGACCTTTGTCCCAGGTTCAATTGTGTGTGCTCATTCTTGAATCTCTCATAGAGTTCAGTCTATGTCATTTCAAGGAAGTTTTTGATGTGGGGTTCACGTTCAGTAGAACCTTTTCTCATATTTAGCACATCTCTTTGGTTAGATGAAGGTATGGTATGATCATGCCAGAACTTTTTTAATAAGTCCTTAACAACATCAATTAGCTTCATATCTTGATGAGTCAACCTGACGACAAAATCCTAACAATCTTTTCCACCTGCAGTCTGAATATTTTCTCTTATAATAGAGTACTCCGTAATAGTTTTTCTATTTAATTTAAGTATGTGAGAAGTCTTTGAAAGTAGGCAATGTTTCCGCGTGGACTTGCTTACAACTGATTCTGATAACACACGACGAGCCATGCAAAGCTATTTAGTATGAGACGTCTTCCCAATCGCATTAAAAGCAGATTGGAGATTTCTAAAAATATGATTGTTATCCTCTGAACTTCTAACCATATTTATTCCTAGAATTCTCCTAACAACAACTAAAAAATTTGACTTTAACAAACATAGTAATAATTGACATTTACTTGCATCGCCTTTGGATTCAAAATATTCCTTCATTAATTTGCTACATTGCGAATTGATAGTGCATTTGGGTAACTTATCTTCAAGGCCTGACATACAACTTTAATCCACATGGATACGTCTAGGAGTCCTTTTTATTGCACTAGACAGTTGAGGTAGGGAAGGTGGACATAAGCTACGAATCCCAAAGCTTCTTTGTTGTTGTGATTCATTCACATGTTGGTCCATATTGGGAGTGTGTTCGACATGGTTGTGGTATTCTTGGAGAGATTTCAAATTAATCATTGCTCCTATGTCCAACGCTTGATACTCAACATCTCTCAATATACCTATGTCTTCAAGAGCATCAACATGGATCATTGATGGATTGTTGGTTGGAGATTGTGTTGATGTTGGAATTTGAGTTGGGTTCATTGGACGAAACTGCTTCACCCGTGGTTGTTCTGTCATCAATTATGTTAGGATCGGTCGCAGTATCAGTGGAAATGTCTGGACCATGTCTCACTCTGTCCATTTCCAACCTGACCTTTTATCTTACCTCATTTTATTTTTCAATGGGAATATTCCTTCTAGTTTTTCTTACTCTTTTACGTGAGTTTCCCATCTCCAAAAGTTTCTTTATCAAAACTATGAGGTCTACCCCTGCATAAGAAGCAACAAATAAGGTATTAGTTACATTATACAAGAAACATGACACATTCCAACATAATTAACTAAATTACAGATATGATAGTATGG
>LPNX010057226.1:115485-125485 GCA_001517045.1 Pseudotsuga menziesii | reverse complement strand
AATAACATACCAACCTTAGAAGAACCTCATTTTTATTATTATTTATAGTTAGTTTCTATAAATAAAAGTTATATATTGCAGAAGTTAATCCTATTTTCCACGTTTCATATTCTTATGCCATATTACAAAAACGTTGTGTAGGTACCTTTAATATTGCTTTTTGATGTTCATATTTCTGTTTTTCCAGAAGTCCATTGCAACGAATGCATCATAAGTGACTAGGATCAGCTTGCACCAGCCCTCCATCGATTATTATATATAACTATTAGCTTAACTCCAATGATTCTACAACTATTAGCTTAACTTCAACTCTAATCACTTAAGGCTTAGTCCAACTGCATTTGGCGTTTAGGAGTCTAGATAATGTGTAGTCATGTAAGAGTCTAACTCCTAATAAAATCGTTCGAACTCCTGGTAAACTCCTCCAAACTCCTAATAAACTCATGCATCTCATTACACCGATAACGAATATATCTTAGAATTTTGGAGTGGACTATCATCTATGATTTTTCATATATGGATGAGAATGAGACAAATGTATTGTTCAGATTGATTCTATGGGCGTCGTTCAAAATTCATAATTCAAAAATTGAAAAAAAAAATACCTTAGTTAACATCTGATAAGTATAGTTTGTGATAGTTCGAAATATTAAACTTCAACTTCAACTATTCTTTTATTAGATATAATTATTCAACTATTAAATACAACTACGATCATAACTCCTTTGATGATACAACTATTAGCTTAACTTCAACTCCAATCATGAATTTGACTTGAAGTGAAATTGCTGATATATTAACTTTTAAATTAATTATCAGATACATCTATTAGCTTAACTCCAATGATTCTACAACTATTAGCTTAACTTCAACTCTAATCGCGGTTATATTGGATAACTATTAGATTAACTATTAGATAAGTATTAGATTAACTGCAATAGTGATACAATTATTAAATTAAATTTGCATTAACGTGGTAATTAAAATTTGGTATTAAAAAACTATTAGATGAAGGTTTAGTTGTACTCCAATGACTTCATCTCTTAGCATGTGAAGTTGAGCAGCCTAACATCATGAGAAAAATTAGTTAGGTAATGTGCTCTGAGGGTGATAGGCTCAATGCAATCGATAAATATGAATAAGAAGGGGTGAGGGTTCTCAATTTTTTTTGTTTCGTATTAGTAATTTATGCATGTCCATTAACCTTAATATGGTTGTTGCTCGTAAGTACATAAAATTCAGTTTTATTTTTTTATTATCTTTTGTTCATTCCTAGTTTTTACCGCATGTAAGTAAGCTATATTGTAAAATATATGTATATTTTCTCTGTTCAAATATCGCTTTTAATTTTATTTTATGTACTTATTATGTGTGTTCATTTTTAATTTCATTTTATGTACTTATTATGTGCACTTTATTACACATAATTATTTTTGGGCATAAAACAAAGTGAATTCGATTTTAATCCAAATGAAAACATATTGTGATGTCCATGAGTGAGGACCAAGGTGAATAAGTCCTCTGAAGTTCTCAATCCAATGTATTGTACCCTATTCCAGATTCCACAATAAAATTTAATCTTGTCGCTTCGATAAATGCAGAAAGTTGGATCAAAGCTATTTACCAATGTTTTCACTTCATAGTGTTGGAGCCAAGGTTAATCATAAAACACGGAAAATCATATCGGTGGGTTTGAAGTTATATAAATGCAATCAATCCCTTCTGAGGTTATTAGGTCGACATTATTGACCCGAGGTAGTGGATCGTATGATGGATCCTAAATTATAATACGACGTCTATAAATGTGGAAATTTTGATCAAATATTTCGACTTGACATGCCTATTGCATATTTCTGAGTTCTAATAGACGAGTTTTTAGTTCCTGAGTCCTAAAGTCGAATCCTCAAATCCAATGTTAAAGTTTGTTAAATGTTATCTTCTTTTTCGAAGGAATTGGATTACACCACCATGACTATATCAAAATCCCCACGATTTACCACTCTATGATTGCTATCATGATCATCACTTTGTTTAGTTGGAATGTGCATGGGGGAATACAGACCACGTGGAGAAAGATTGAATGGATGAACGTTTGCACAAAATTGTTAGTTATTGGCTGCAATGTTCTCTCTACACATGATTTTTTGCTAAATAGATCCTCATATCCATGCAATATATTTTCCCATCAACATAAGTCCATCATTACAACCATGTTCCAATTCCAAATCTAGTTAGGGATCTTTGAATCTACCTATTTGCACAAATATTTAAAACTCTAACTATTTTCTATGACAATATACTATTAAATCGAAGATTGTTGGAGGTATGACATCATATGCAAATTACATGACAACAAAGGGACTTCATTATGATATGGATATCATGTTTTTTCCCATCAATTCTGCTAAGAATTATTCATTAAGAAGTTTCATTGAAATGAGCTTCAGATGGAATAACAAACCTTTATTGTTTTGTTTTGACTTGGTTTAAAATTATTTTTAAGTATCGTACATATAATAATTTTAGATTATGGATTTAGCTTGGTTGTAAATTTGGATTCTAACATTGTTTGTTATTTGTATTTTTTTGGGAGCAAGGGTTTGAAAGAAACTGAAAAGGAGATCATCAAATATCAATGAAGAAATATATTTCTAGTATTATGCAAAGAAATCACATATAATATGCCACCATTTCATTGGATAAAATAATTCAACTTATTTGGTTTAATCGTGGAATTGTTTACTGTGTTGCAAAGTTTGAAAAGAGTAGATTGTTTCCGCATTGCCAAATCACATCAAATCATGTAGACAGATTCATCGTGCTACTGTTGGATGGAGTTTAATGATCCTAAAATGATTCAACCTATGTGTATAGATTTTCACAGCTTGTATCTTGCAAAAAATACATTCTACGACATCGATATTATCCTAATAGAGTATCAAGGTCGAATTATTTTTCAAGTATTATTTGGTTTTCCTTATTCGTCCATCACAAACGGAGGATTTTGTTTTCTTAGCTCAAGTATCATGCTACGCATTTTCCTGTGAAGGAGGATTCCAGCTCTGGACGATCAAAGAAGCTATCTCTTGAATGATACATGGACAAGTGCTAGTTTGGAAGAATGAAACTATCTATTTGCATATCTATTGCTATGAAGTCCGAGACCTATACCCATATCATTTTCAAATCGGGTCGTAATTTCAGATCAATTCATACCATGTCAAAGGAGCTATTGTTCTATAGAATTTTTTAAATTGTTTTGTTTTGTTTTTATTTAATCTAATTAGGATGATAGGCTTTTATATGTTAGAAGTTTGGAATTTTGGGGATGTCAAACTTAAACATGAAAACGGGATCCCTATAGGGAATGGCAAAAACATATAAGAAAGAGAGGCATGTGACTTCTTCTCAAAGTCATGGAAAATCTAAAAATGCCCCTGAACCTGTGAGAAAAAATCAGCATAGGAACCCAAATGGAAAAGTGGAGATGACTACAGTGGCCCATGTTAGGTAGGATCTACTACCGAATTGGTACACAATTCATATAGACATGGATGAGACATCAATATCTAATAGGTTCGACCCTAATCCAAATTAAGGTGGAAAAAGTTCCAAATGCATCATAATGGAGGGGAGGCCTAAACCTATATTCAAGTTTCCAAATATATTTGAGTAGATTGAGCAATATGCAGAAAACGATCTTGAGGAAACCATGAATCTAGCTAAAATTCCTATCTCCAAGAAAAAATAGTACAAATATCATATACAAAAAAATGTAAAAAGAAAGATCTGATACAGGTCACTTTGGTAGCTGCTCTTGAATTTGTTTTTGATTAATTACATATTACAACCATTTTCATCATTCCAACACTGTCTCTGTCTTAGCAGAAATCTATAGAAAAGGATGTGCTACTTGAAAATCTATCTTTGGAAACTCCTATATTTGTCATATTAGAGGGGAGTAAGCCACTTTTTTCACAGGTTTCTTCTCATGGGTCTCATCAAAATTAGCAATAAGATTTTAAAATTTGAAATTTTAGATAGGATTTTCTGATCGAATTTGAACTTTTAGATGGAATTTTTCGATCAGTACTTAAGGTGCAAATAAAGCTGCATGTTATCTTGAATTCCCTTCTTTCATTTTCTTTTATTCTTTGTTAGACATTTTTATTCTTTATTCATTTATTTTATTCTACTATCTTATTTTGTTACACTTCAATTGGAAAGTAGTGTACTCCTCTCAAACATAAACATTAATTTCATGGTTGATAGTCAAATATCCCTGGAGTACTCAGTATTTGGGCTCCAGTAAAAAGGTATTAAGAGGGTTCAATTCAAATGAGATGAAGAGTTATGATGGTGTTTTACAACATGTTAATGCCAACCTATGATGGTTTTTTTTAGATTGTATAAAATCTAAGTTGATTGATTGACCAATCCAAGCCTCGAGCTTTGATTGACCACTTTCAGTGGCATTGACCAAGCCCACCTCCTTTCTCCCAGTTCTTATATAGAACATATGGAACTATCTACTATTTTTTAGTTGAATTCAAGTATTATAACTGCAATCTCCATGGACTACATATGAATGAGTGAAATACATTTCTTGTGATCATTGCTTTAAAAAAACTCTAAAGAATACAAATATTCTTCTTGTATATGAAGTTGCAGGGTTCTAGCTCAATGGTAGAGCATCTGCATTATATAATGTAGAAGATTGATGATTTGATTCCACCGTGCCCTATCATATATATTTTCATTCTATCACTATTACATAGAGGGGATATTATGACATTATTTGAGACAATGTTTTTGTAAATTGTCTCAACTTAAGAGGAAAAAACAATTGTGTATTCTCTTGGTTATTGTCTTTAAGCAAGTGTCTTAAACTATTGTCTTAAATTTAAGAGAATAATTTAAGGCAATAGATTAAGGCACTTCCTTAAAGACAATAATCAAAACAATACACAACTTTTTTTTCTTAAGTTGAGACAATTTATACAAATATTGTCCCAAATATCGTCTTAATGCCCTCCTCTATGTAGTACAGATGTTATCACTTACATTCTTCTTGTTATCCATTTATTTTTTATGTAACATTTTTTAGTTATATGCCATGAAATGTTAGTTATACATTCATCAGCTATGAGGTATCACTGGAATACCTATCATGAGTTATTTATTATATCATTTTTTTTATAATTATTTATTTCTAATTTTGAAAAACTGCCATAAAATCAATATATAATCCTGGAAACGTTCACTTGTGTCATCCTCTTAAAAAAAGTTAAGTGTAAAACATAAACCAAAAATTCTAAAATAATTTTTTTTTATCAAAAACACTAACCCAATGATCAGTCGTTCGAGGAAAAAGTTCGAATGACTTGATCGAATTTAAATTATTTCGAACCTTCTACTATGCAACACTTGACTGTACTGAAGTCATCAAGCTATATGAATCGTGATTGAAATATTGATTTGATATGATTTGCTGCATTGATAAGTGGTGGTTGGTGAACATGGATAAAAATCATAACTATAAGATAAGATAAAATACATGTATAACACCATCTCTGTCTTAGTAGAAATCTATATAAAAGGATGTGCTACTTGAAAATCTATCTTTGGAAACCCCTATATTTGTCATATTGGAGGGGAGTGAGCAACTTTTTTCACAGGTTTCTTCTCATGGGACTCATCAAAATTAGCAATAAGATTTTAAAATTTGAACTGATCAAATTTGAACTTTTAGATGGAATTTTTTGATCAGTACTTAAGGTGCAAATAAAGCTACATGTTATCTTGAATTCCCTTCTTTCATTTTCTTTTATTCTTTGTTAGACTTTTTTATTCTTTATTCATTTATTTTAATTTATTCTACTATCTTATTTTGTTACACTTCACTTGGAAAGATGTAATAGATAGTGTACTCCTCTCAAACATAAACATTAATTTCATGGTTGATAGTCAAATATCCCTGGAGTACTCAGTATTTGGGCTCCAACCAAAAGGTATTAAGAGGGTTCAATTTAAATGAGATGAAGAGTTATGATGGTGTTTTACAACATTTTAATGCCAACCTATGATGGTTCTTTTTAGATTGTATAAAATATGAGTTGATTGATTGACCAATCCAAGCCTCGAGCTTTGATTGACCACTTTCAGTGGCATTGACCAAGCCCACCTCCTTTCTCCCAATTCTTATATAGAACATATGGACCTATCTATTGTCTTTAAGATGAATTCAAGTATTATAACTGCAATCTCTATGGACTACATATAAATGAGTGAAATACATTTCTTGTGATCATTGCTTTAAACAAACTCTAAAGAATACAAATATTCTTCTTGTATATGAAGTTGCAGGGTTCTAGCTCAATGGTAGAGCATTTGCATTATATAATGTAGAATATTGATGATTTTATTCCATCGTGCCCTATGATATATATTTTCATTCTATCACTATTACATAGAGGGGGTATTATGACAATATTTGAGACAATGTTTTTGTAAATTGTCTCAACTTAAGAGGAAAAAACAATTGTGTATTCTCTTGATTATTGTCTTTAAGCAAGTGTCTTAAACTATTGTATTAATTTTAAGACAATAATTTAAGGCAATAGATTAAGGCACTTCCTTAAAGACAATACACAACTTTTTTTTTGTCTTAAGTTGAGACAATTTATACAAATATTGTCCCAAATATTGTCTTAATGCCCTCCTCTATGTAGTACAGATGTTATCACTTGCATTCTTCTTGTTATCCATTTATTTTTTATGTAACATTTTTTAGTTATATGCCATGAAATGTTGGTTATACATTCATCAGCTATGAGGTATCACTGGAATAGCTACGATGAGTTATTTATTATATCATTTTTTTTAATAATTGTTTATTTCTAATTTTGAAAAACTTCCATAAAATCAATATATAATCCTGGAAATGTTCAATTCTATCATCCTCTTAAAAAAGTTAAGTGTAAAACATAAACCAAAAATTCTAAAATAAAAAATTTATCAAAAAAACTAACCCAATGATCAATCGTTCGAGGACAAAGTTCGAACGACTTGATCGACTTTAAATTATTTAGAACCTTCTACTATGCAACACTTGACTGCACCGAAGTCATCAAGCTATATGACTCATGATTGATAAGATAAGTATGTGAGAAGTGTGTGAAAGAAGGCAACGTTGCCCCGTGGACTTGCTTACAACTGATTCTGATAACACACGATGAGCTAAACAAAGCTATTTAGTACGAGATGTCTTCCCAATTGCATTAAAAGTAGATTGGAGATTTCTAACAATATGATTGTTATGCTCTGAACTTCTAACCATATTTATTCCCAAAATTCTCCTAACAACAACTAAACAATTTGACTTTAACAAACATAGTAATAATTGACATTTACCTGCATCGCCTTTGGATTCAAAATATTCCTTCATTAATTTTCTACATTGCCAATCGATAGTGCATTTGGGAAACTTATCTTCAAGGCCTGACATACAACTTTCATCCACATGGATACGTCTAGGATTTATTTTTATTGCACTATAAAGTCGAGGTAGGGAATGTGGACATGAGCTATGAATCTCAGAGCTTCTTTGTTGTGGTGCTTAATTCACATGTTGGTCCATATTGGGAGTGTGCTCGACATGGTTGTGGTCATCTTGGAGAGATTTCAAATTAATAATTGCTCCTATGTCCAACGGTTGATACTCAATATCTCTCAATATACCTATGTCTTCAAGAGTGTCAACATGGCTCATTGATGGATTGTTGGTTGGAGATTGTGTTGATGTTGGAATTTGAGTTGGGTTCGTTGGATGCAACCGCTTCACCCGTGGTTCTGAACTAGAGGTTGTTCTATCATCAACTGTGTTAGGATCGGTCGCAGTATTAGTGGAAATGTCTGGACCATGTCTCACTCTGTCCATTTCCAACCCGGCCTTTTATCTTACCTCCTTTTCTTTTTCAATGGGAATATTCCTTCTAGTTTTTCTTACTCTTTTACGTGAGTTTCCCATCTCCAAAAGTTTCTTTATCAAAACTATGAGGTCTACCCCTGCATAAGAAGCAACAAATAAGGTATTAGTTACATTATACAAGAAACATGACGTGTTCCAACATAATTAACTAAATTACAGATATGATAGTATGGTAATTATTGGCATTGATACATAAACGCTGATTAAAGGTTTCTCTTTATGTTTGAACTAAAGTTTCATTTCTATTCTCTATTTGAGTCAAGTAAAGAGAGTCAAGTTTTTAGGTATTACAACTATAGTATTATGACTTCCTTTTTGTTCAAAAATTAGTGCAAGTCACCAGAAGATGAGTGAAATATTCTTCATTTACAACACCTTCAGACGATATGACATTACACATAATATGCAACATTGGTTGTGAGGGAAGACACAAGTTGGTGTTTGTATGTCTTGGGAATAAATTGAATAAATTACACTCATTAAGTTACACTAACTAAAGATAACAAATTGACTAATTACACAATAAGGAGGTTGCGAATCTCCCGAAGGAAGGAGAAACCATTGAGGTAGAGGCATCCCTGTTAAGATCAAAGGCATGTTATGATAAATGTAGCATGAAGAGGAGAGCATGGACAAGTTGGTGAACTATTCATTATGGACCCTCTCCCATGATTGCTTCCAATATTTTTATACAAATTGAAGAGTCTTAAGAGAGAACCTCATATATGCCATCCTTGTGGGAAATCAAAATATATTCATGTGAAAATCATTATTGGTCTACATTCCATACTTAATATTGTATAGAGAATATGGACAACTTGGTGAACTATTCAATATGGACCCTCTCCCATGATTGCTTCAAAGTTTTCTTTTTCAAATTGAAGAGTCTCAAGAGATAACTTCATCTATTCCATCATTGTGTGAAATTAAAATATATCCATGTGCAAATCATTATTAGTTAACATTGCATACTTCATCTTGTATGGAGAATATGAGACTTGTTTAGATGTGAAGTTGGGAATTATTCTTGTGAAATTGTTGCCTATGAGATAGATATTGTTGTAGGCATATGATAAAACATAAATCAATGAAATGATATGAAAGCTTGTGAATGAAAACAATTATTTACAATTCACCATACCTATTCAAAATGATCTCTTCTTGCAATGAAAACTTGTAGTTTGAATGTATCCACTAACTTCCAAAAACACTAAATATGTTTGTTAGATTCCAAGAGTGATCTTCTATCCAATATATCAAAGAGTGTCCAATTGATTATTGAGTGTGAATCAAATTGCAAAGTTTAGGAGCACAAAATGTAGGAACAATGGTAGAAAACCCATGAAAATTGGTAGCAACCCTAGGAATCTTGATCTCTCTTTTTTTTTAAACTAGCAATAGGTGCACGCATGCGTGTTTATGAGCATGCATGCGTGTATAGTAGCACACACATGCACATAAGAGTGTGCTTGTGTGTCCACATGTACGCACAGAAACACATGTGCCTGTTGCTGCCTAACATTTACAACATTTACTCACTAACATTTATCCCATTTAATGACTAATGTTCTTCAACAATGTCTTGGTATTCACACATGTGCAAGTATTTTTAGAATACATTCTTCACCACTACTTTCTTCTTAGTCCCATGGGTGCCATTATGAGGTCTTAGGATCCTTACTTATGGCTAGTGGAGGGTAAGCGAGGCCTCCAACACTAACCAAGGATGGCTGTCAAGGTTTAAAAAAAATTTAGTGATGACCATGGTGAATAACACATGGCCTCAAGCCCTATAGCGACAATAGAAATAGTGGAGACCATGGTCACGACAATAGAAACAGTGGCGACCATGGTCATTAACACATGGTAAATAACACAATTGTCAATAACACATGACCTCAAGCCCTTGGTCAATAACAGGTAGATGGCGCGCCAGTAGCCCTCTAAAATTTATATCGTTACTGAAAAGCATACAATGGATTTTCTCACCCTGTACATGGTCATTTTAGG
>LPNX010057226.1:50069-105343 GCA_001517045.1 Pseudotsuga menziesii | reverse complement strand
CTTCGTCCGCTATGTATACATATGAGTTGCCCAACTTTTCTGTGAATCTTTAAATTATAATTTCTAAAAGAAAGGCCAAACAAATGGAATACTTGAATTCTTCAACACCTTGGTAATATTAAGTAATTATTGGATTTCGCAAAAGAATATTTAAAAAAAAAATAGATTGATTAATTTTTTTAAAAGAATTTTTTTTTTTTAAACATGGAATTTCCATTTATTGGTAAAATCTAGATGAGTTGTTTCAGTATCATCCACACATGTTAATTGAAAACTTTTATCTCTTATTCTAAAACAATGATGAAACATATTTATCCATAAATAACGAAATTTTAAAAAATGTTATAATTGTTTCCGAAAGAGACAAACTATGGTATAGAACACTCTTGTTTGGTACCAAAGCAAAATGTTAATGGAATAATAGTCAACCACAAGGAACTTGTATGGTAGAAGTGTGACTTTATGAGATAATAAATTAATAAATAAATAACAACACAAATTCTCTCGATCCACCGTACTATTTGACTTATTGGGTGGAGGGATTCGCGGGACAGAACGCACCCCACCTAGCAGACCACTTACCAGGCTACGAACTAGGCACCCAATAGATCTGTATCAGGTTTCGATGGAAGAGTCAAAGAAATTGACCTCTGAACAACATCATTGAAATTATGTTACATAATGTATCAGGTTTCGATGGAAGAGTCAGAAGAAATTGACCTCTGAACAACATCATTGAAATTATGTTACATCATGTTTTTGTTTGAAACCTAGCAAATAAATAATGGGATTAACCATGTTGACATTGTATATACATAAATAATTATATTGACAAATGTATATAATTAATTATATTGACAAATGTATATACATTAGTATAGATTCATTTTAAAATGGATATACCTAGAGTAAGGAGGAATAAAAAAATTTCAAGTGTAAACTTTTTAATTTATCTAATTTGTGTGTGTGTGTGTATATATATATATATAAATAATGAGTTACACCTTCTCCTATTGTGTTGTAGAATGGGCCAAATGTATAATAATTGTTTTCATTGATGTTATTCTGTACCATTGATGTCTTATCTACGAGTGATTACTTGACATTATATATACATAATGTTATAAACAATTATATTGTTCAAATGTATATAAAAATAATAACTTTATAATAAATTATTTTCATAAAAATATATCCAATCAAGTATTTATTTAAATATATTTTTATGATAAAATAATTGTTTTCATAAAATTATTAATGTACATATATAAGGCAGTTGAACTAATTATATTATTTAAATATGTATGTTTTTTTAGGCTTTCACAATGTGTTGGCTTGGTAATCATTTTCGGATCCATTGTATTACACAATAAATCATCGATGTTACGGACCTATGATATGTAGTCCATAATCAAGACCAGAGAGAACTCAAAGAAATGTTGAAATCTTTGCACGCTGGAATTAGAATAACATGGATCCACCCCTTTTTTAGATGTACACATTTCTAGACAAGGAGATGAAACCTTAGCTCTTCAAGGAACTCTTAGCAATTTACCTCCATGCCTAGTCCCATCATCACCCTCCCCGTAAAATGGGTTTGACCAACAAGTTGGTTACTAGAACCCTAAGAATCTCAAGGGATGAACATCTTGAGAAAGAAAGGAAACACTTAATCAAAAGTTTCTTAAATAGGGGTTATAAGGATTGGCATGCTAAGAAGGTATTTCAGAATGTTAGAAGAAAAATAAAGTTAAACAAAAATTGATTATCTCTTGTGTCTATGGCACCTCAGAAAAGATCGCCAGAAATCTTCGAAAGAATAGGATTCCAGAACAAATTTTCGATCTTCGAGTTATATTAGAAGCCTCCTTAAGTCGGTTAAGGACTGTGTTGATCCTAAGCTACAAAAAGGTGTTTATATCATCCCATGCTCCTACAACCTTAAGTATATTGGTGAGACATGGATATCTTTTCAAGTAAGGATAATGGAGTGCAAAGCAGTAATAAATCATAGTCAAGAAAATTCCTCAACCTTAGAATAACATTCTAATAGGGCTAAGCATCAAAATATAAGATAATTTTATTAATGTTTGACTAATGACCACACAAGTAGGTCAAAGGGACTGTTGAGTTCACTGATGTCAATACAATCCAGGACTACTAAAAGGTCTCCTGTAAAAGGTGATATTTAGAAAGTAAAGTGTTATAAGGTAGAGTAGTAGAAAGTGAGATCTTCCCTAAGGGATGAAGAACCATTGAACTCAAGCTCAAATACCTACAGGGCTGATGCACAATCATGGACTCCTTTGAAGACACTTTAGATGCCACATAATACTGGAATAAACGGAAAACTCTGACTGTAGGTGACAATTAGGGGTACTTCCCTAACTTATTTGAAGATGAAGTAAAAAGAGAAAAGATAGGAAATTGAATCAACTTTCATAATATATATCATTTATGCAGAGAAAATGTGTGTAAATGATTATAAAATTAGTTTCCGTGAAAGTGGGTTTTCAAAATTTTAGCACATCTTAACATATATGTTTGTGTGGGTGCAACAATATATGAGGTAAATGATGTCAATTTGGGACAAAATATTGCAGACATATAAAGGAAATATGGGCCTAGTGCAACACTATTTATTCATAATTTTTCATGAATTATTATTTTTATTATTAATTATTGAAGTCACAAAAGCTTGAAATTAAAACCTTATGTGTGGGTGCAACACTTTAGGGGCAATAATTAATGAAATCCTTGATTTATAAATATAAGATCATAGAGCTTGATCTTGTCTAGTGCACCATGTAGTTTTATTGGGAAATGGTGATGGAAATCAAAAGTTATATAACAAACAATCGATGTATGTATTTTTTTAAACTGACATGTGTCATTTAGAAAAATAATTATAAATAAATAAAACATAGTTTTGAAGGAAAAAATTACATATTTAGAATCGTAAGATCGTACTCTACAATATCCTAGATTTTCATAAAAATATATTGTTTATGTCATAGCAAAACACGCCATCTAAACTGAGCATATTGATAGAGTTCTAAAAGACAAGCAATAGCCCTAGTTTATTTGTCCTAGACAATAGGTTCGGTAGTATGAAGCTATTTCTAAACCTAATGCCAAACCTTATTTTTGCCAATTATTTTAATTTTAAAATAACGCATATTTGTTATAGCTTATTCATATCACATATGCGATATAACGCATATGCGATATGAATAAGCTATAACACATATGCATTACAGCTTATTCATATCACATATGCGATATGATAAAGCTATAACGCATATGCATTTTGTCTTAACTAATTTGGTACAAGAGTAAAAAATAGTAATGGCATCCTTATCCCATTATAATACCATTTAGACAACACTATGATGGACACAAATAATTCCTCTTTTTAATGGTGAACGGAGCCATGGGCTGTGCATCCAAGAAAATAGGGTTGTGCATCATCATCATCATCACCCTCATCCTCCTCCTCATCATCATAGTCATCATCCTCCTCCTCATCACCATCATTGTTCATCATCATCTTCATCGTCACCCTCATCCTCATCCTCATCATCACCCTCATCCTCATCATCATCATCATCATCACCCTCATCCTCATCAGCATCATCATGGTCATCATCATCATCATCATCATCATCATCTTCATTGTCACCCTCATCCTCATCATCATCATCACCCTCATCCTCATCATCATCATCATCACCCTCATCCTCATCAGCATCATCATGGTCATCATAATCATCATCATCATCATCATCCTCATCCTCATCATCAACACCCTCATCCCCCTCAGCATCATCATGGTCATCATCATCATCATCACCCTCATCCTCATCCTCATCATCCTCATCCTCCTCCTCCTCCTCCTCCTCATCATCATCACCCTCATCCTCATCAGCTTCATCATGGTCATCATCATCATCATCATCATCATCATCATCATAACCATCATCATCCTCCTCTTCCTCCTCCTCCTCATCATCATCAACCTCATCATCATCATCATCATCACCACCCTCATCCTCATCATCATCACCATCATCATCACCATCCTCATCATCCTCATCGTCATCATCATAATCATCATCACCATCCTCATCATCATCATCATCATCATTATCATCATCATCCTCATCATCATCCTCATCGTCGTCAACCTCATCATCATCATCAGCATCACCACCCTCATCCTCATCATCATCACCATCATCATCATCCTCATCATCATCATCATCATCACCACCCTCATCCTCATCATCATCATCATTGTCATCATCATCATCATAATCACTCTCATCCTCATCATCCTCATCATTGTCATCATTCTCCTCCTCCTCCTCCTCCTCATCATTATTCTTCATCATCATCATCATCATCATCATCACCATCATCATCATCGTCATCATCATCATCATCATCATCATCCTCATCCTCCTCCTCCTCCTCCTCCTCATCATCACCCTCATCCTCATCATCATCATCATGGTCATAATCGTCATCATCATCACCCTCATCCTCATCATCATCACCATCCTCACCATCATCATCATCATCATCACCTTCATCCTCCTCCTCCTCATCATCACCCTCATCCTCATCATCATCATCATGGTCATCATCATCATAATCATCATAATCATCATAATCATCATCATCCTCGTCCTCGTCCTCGTCCTCATCATCACCCTCATCCTCATCATCATCATCATCATAGTCATCATCCTCCTCCTCATCACCATCATTGTTCATCATCATCTTCATCATCACCCTCATCCTCATCATCCTCATCATCATCATCATGGTCATCATCATCCTCATCCTCATCATCATCATCATCATCATCACCCTCATCCTCATCATCATCATCATAAACATCTTCATCATCATCACCCTCATCCTCATCATCATCATCATAGTCATCATCCTCCTCATCATCACCATCATTGTTCATCATCATCTTCATAAGCATAGATAAATCGCATATGCGATATATCCCATATGCGCTTTGGAGAACATGTAAAAAACCTACCCATTCATTAAAAATCATTGTATCAATATCGCATATGCGATATATCGGAGGTGCGTTATATCACATATGTGATATGTGTTTTATACAAAATGTTGGCTGGCGTGCTGTGGGATAGGTTTACTGTATCAAAAGACATAATTCGTTTAAACCCGTGCACAGAGAACTATTCAGCATGCAATTTTTTATCATTACTTACATAATTCCATAGTTTTGTATAGGTTTGGGTGGATTTCAATGGGGAATGTACGTAATAGAGGACGAAATTTAGCAAGGAAGGTGCATACACAAGAAGAAGCAGAAAATAAAAAAGAAAAAAAGAGGGAAGATTCAAGAAATCGTCGGCATTCATTACATGAGCAAATAGTTCCCCTTCCCCCTCAATAGATACCTGACGTAGAGGCTGAGGAATATAATGCAACATTAAAGGAAGCTGGTTATACGGAAGTTGCTATTATTGATCCATTAGTAAATGAACAATCTTGTGAAGAGTTCAATAATTATGTTACTCTCGATGCAAATGTGACTCAGCAACAACCATGTTCGATGGTTCAATGCCCTAATCAAAGTTGTGAGGATGTAGTGGATGTAAACGTCACTCCAACATTTCAAACGGCAACAAATTTTGCATCAAAATGAAAGAGAACTCCTAAACGAATACAAGTGGATGAGAGCGGATTGACTTCCATGGAAGGTAAGGTGGCTAAGCACACTATCCTTTGTCACTGTTCTCAAATAATGAAACAATATTTTGATAACAAATCTGAAGCCGGTAAATGCCAATTGTTTTTAGCTTTGCTTAAATCTAGAAATATGTCAACTGTTAGAAGAAATTTAGGCATAAAAACAATGAATAATATCGAATCAAGTAATCACATTGTTAAATCTCTTGCTGCTGCATTCACATCGATTGGAAAAAAAACTCATTCACAAGACTGTAATGTGGCTCATTGTGTATTGGCTGAATCAATTGTATGTAGATCCACAAGACAACGTCGTTTACTTAAATGCACATCACAAATTGTGCCTTTACATCCAAAGGCACTTAAAAAATATTTAGTAAGAAGAGACAACCTTGATGTAGAGGGACAAATGGAAACATTATGGGCATTTAGCAGTAGGTTTCCCTACAAAGACATGAAGTTAGTCGAAGCAGTGAAGGGCCTAATGCAAACATTTTGGCATGATAACACTAGGCCTTATTCTAACACGAAGGATGAGTTAAAACATTGTACGAGTTATAGAAACACTGAACCTCATGTTAAACATTATCTTGACATGACACAAACTCAACTGTTTGAGATGTTTAAAGTTGCCCATGTAGAGCTAAGGCTTGGGAAAAGATATTTTGAAAAATGCAAGCCTTGGTATGTTAGAATCAATACCATCCGAAACACTTGTTGTTGTCGACACCACATAGAGTTTGACCTATATTACCATACATTTGCACATATACATCGTTTCTTGTATCCTAACCATGTGCAGGAATGCTCAAGTACAATACTGCCAATGTCATCCATAGATTTCATCCATAGCATAATGTGTCAGAGGCAAGATGGGTAGACACATTACTTAAAACAATGTGTAGATGGATCTTGCAACAATTGTGGTGGGCTATCATTATGGTCTGATTGCATCCATGAAAGTGAAGATCAAGCATTTGGGAATGCAATTGTTGAGAAGCAGAACTATCAGTATGAGACATATTAGCTACATGATGGGAAAGAAAGCAGGAAGATTAAATTGGTGACTTCATAGGTAAATTGTTGAATATTGACATATTAATATTCATATACACATTTTTTATTATGTGGTTTATTGACATATTAATATTCATGTACCAGGTGCGAGTATGTGATTTTATTCCATAGTTTCGTGGAAAGATCCAAATGTACATTCAACATGTCGATATGGCATGGTGGCAAGATGAGCAATTCAGAATATGCCGAGACAACTTCCCTCTCGGAGAAATACTATCAGTGGTTGACTTTGCAGAAAATTACACCCTACAACCACAAAATGAATTTCAAAGTCAATACTATCACTCAGAGCAGGTGAGCATAATGGTGCATATCATGTATCAACATGGGCAAGATAGCAATGAAGAGAAACATGTGATACTGAAAGAAAGTCACTTCTACATAAGTGACAACCGGACCCATGACATCCATTATGTGCAACATTGCTTTAAATTATTCTATGATCATGTGATAGCTATGGATATACCATTTTATCATCATTTCTCTTGGTCAGATGGTTGTGCTGGACAGTTCAAGAATGCACGTGTATTTGAATGGCTGTGTGTGTTGCACATAAAATACAAGGTGCCACATGTATGGAACTACTTTTAAACTGGTCATGGAAAAGGAGAGCACAATGGTGCTGGTGCATGCATTAAAACTGCCCTTCGAAGGGAAGAGATGAAGTTTGCAGGTGCTCGCCTTCGAGACGCTGCATCTATAGTCGAATGGTGTGCATCTGTCATGGGAGAACAAGAAACAAGGAAACACTTAGTGCGAAGAATATTCTGGGAGGTGGCAAATGTGGACCGATCACAAACACAACGGGTGAACACAGTGCATGGAACTCGACAGTTTCATTCAATTAGAAGCTCAAACAACTCGGCCCTACAAATTTGGACAAGATTGAAGGCTTGCTTTTGCAGTTCCTATAGCATCGCTGAATGGGATGATTGTGAGGATACGGATACCATTGATACATGGGATAGAGTGACACTTGGAAGCAATTTCAATGGGGTTAATGAAATAGACCTTTTGGAAGATGATCAGGCACATATTTCTATAGACTATGATCACATATCGTATCGCATACAAGCAGGTACATGAGTAGTACCTGAATAAGAAAATGCATTTATGTATTGTTTACTCGACCTATGTAGAATTTAATTTATGTAGAATTAAGAAATTCAAGACCTTATTTACAAAATGTATTGTTAACTCAACCTATTTCCTTTCACAGGTCAGATATATGCAGTGGTTGCCCCAAAAAACAATGAATGGGGTTCTGACTATTGGTTGGCACATTGCTTAGAGGGGAAACAAACCATTATAGAACCTATTACAGATGATGAAAATATTGAATTCCCAACCGGCTCGATGGTTATAAAAGGGGAGTACCTGACACTTGTAGCACAACAGAAAAGGAAGGGTGGGTATGTATATCAGGATTAGAGACCAGGAGCTATTGTATACCACTTCACCAACCTAGTAGTTGATATAAACATCAAGCTGCGTACTCTTGGTCACAAAAATAGGTCACATGCACGATACTTGCTACCTTATATAGAGCACGAAAGATTGATGGACACCATTGGCACCAGAGATGATCTGGATGGCCTACTTGTATGAGTGCATTGTCAAGTGCGTTATTTAACCTATAAAGTGAATTCTAAACCACAATTTCAATTATTTATCCTTACTTTTTTCCCAATGTAATAAACTTGTGATTGACAGATACCATTCACAGACATAATATTATTCATAGGATACTGGACACTATAAACACGATCGTACAACCTCGAGTGAGTTATCTATAAATAATGTTTGCACATTTTCATTGGGTTCTCTTTTATTTCTTATGATGTTACTAAAGTCAAGCCTTTCGTGTGCCTAGGATACAAACACCATCTACAGCACATTGGAGGCGCCAAGAATGGTGTCTTTAGACACCACCAAATAGAGTTCGGAAAATAACAAGCTCTCAAGTTGTTGAAATTTACATTTCTTGATGTTTTTAGTTTAATATACATTTAATTACATTGCCATTAACAAATCAGAAACCAACTAGGCTTACATGATCACCAATACTTGCATGCACCAACTAGGCTTTCATGAACACCAATTTGCATGCACCAACTAGGGTTGACAAGGTATGAGATGGAACTAGGGTTTAGTGAGCAATTTGCAAGTTAAGAGAGGGAACTAGAAACACATGATCACCAATACTTGCATGCACCAACTAGGCTTTCATGAACACCAATTTGCATGCACCAACTAGGGTTGAAAAATAATGAGATGGAACTAGGGTTTACAAATAATGAGATGGAACTAGGGTTTAATTCAACCAATTTAGGGTTTGTAGGGTATGATGTATGTTAGTATGGTATGATGTTAGTATCATAGGGTATTGTACGGTATGATATGGTATATATTACACATGCATGCATGACTTAGTGTTATGGTATATTGTTAGTATGTTATGTTATGGTATGTTATTGTATGTTAGTATGGTAAATGTATGATATGTATGATGTATGGTATTGTATGATGTTATTGTATGTTAGTATGTTAAATGTATGGTATGTTATTGTATGATGTTATGTTATATACATTTAATTACATTTCCATGTACAAATCAGAAACCAACTAGGCTTACATGATCACCAATACTTGCATGCACCAACAAGGCTTTCATGAACACCAATTTGCATGCACCAACTAGGGTTGACAAGGTATGAGATGGAACTAGGGTTTAGTGAGCAATCATGCAAGTTAGGAGAGAAAACTAGAAACACATGATCACCAATACTTGCATGCACCAACTAGGCTTTCATGAAGACCAATTTGTATGCTCCAACTAGGGTTGACAAGGTATGAGATGGAACTAGGGTTTAGTGAGCAATTTGCAAGTTAGGAGAGGGAAATAGGGTTTAGTGAGCAATTTGCAAGTTAGGAGAGGGAAC
This sequence comes from Pseudotsuga menziesii, assembly GCA_001517045.1. NCBI lineage: Eukaryota > Viridiplantae > Streptophyta > Pinopsida > Pinales > Pinaceae > Pseudotsuga > Pseudotsuga menziesii. The sequence goes on along the minus strand of LPNX010057226.1, from coordinate 95,585 downwards.
TAGAAACACATGATCACCAATACTTGCATGCACCAACTAGGCTTTCATGAACACCAATTTGCATGCTCCAACTATGGTTGACAAGGTATGAGATGGAACTAGGGTTTAGTGAGCAATTTGCAAGTTAGGAGAGGGAACTAGAAACACATGATCACCAATACTTGCACGCACCCGCTAGGATTTCATGAACACCAATTTGCATGCTCCAACTAGGGTTGACAAGGTATGAGATGGAACTAGGGTTTACTGAGCAATCATGGAAGTTAGGAGAGGGAACTAGAAACACATGATCACCAATACTTGCATGCACCAACTAGGGTTGACAAGGTATGAGATGGAACTAGGGTTTAGTGAGCAACTTGCAAGTTAAGAGAGGGAACTAGAAACACATGATCACCAATACTTGCATGCACCAACTAGGCTTTCATGAACACCAATTTGCATTCTCCAACTATGGTTGACAAGGTATGAAATGGAACTAGGGTTTAGTGAGCAATTTGCAAGTTAGGAGAGGGAATTAGAAACACATGATCACCAATACTTGCATGCACCAACTAGGCTTTCATGAACACCAATTTGCATGCACCAACTAGGGTTGACAAGGTATGAGATGGAACTAGGGTTTAGTGAGTAATTTACAAGTTAGGAGAGGGAACTAAAAACACATGGCCATGTACAAATCAGAAACCAACTAGGCTTTCATGAACACCACTTTGCATGCTATCTCTAGGGTTGACAAATAATGAGATGGAACTAGGGTTTACTTCAACCAATTTAGGTTTTGTAGGGTATGATGTATGTTAGTATGGTATGATGTTAGTATCATAGGGTATTGTATGGTATGATATGATATATATTACGCATGCATGCATGACTTAGTGTTATGGTATATTTTTAGTATGTTATGTTATGGTATGTTATTGTATGTTAGTATGGTAAATGTATGATATGCTATGTATGATGTATGGCATTCTATGATGTTATTGTATGTTAGTATGGTAAATGTATGGTATGTTATTGTATGATGTTATGTTATATACATTTAATGACATTTCCATGTACAAATCGAAAACCAACTAGGCTTACATGATCACCAATACTTGCATGCACCAACTAGGCTTTCATGAACACCAATTTGCATGCTCCAACTAGGGTTGACAAGGTATGAGATGGAACTAGGGTTTAGTGAGCAATTTGAAAGTTAGGAGAGGGAACTAGAAACACATGGCCATGTACAAATCGGAAACCAACTAGGCTTTCACGAACACCACTTTGCATGCTATCACTAGGGTTGACAAATAATGAGATGGAACTAGGGTTTACTTCAACCAATTTAAGGTTTGTAGGGTATGATGTATGTTAGTATGGTATGATGTTAGTATAATAGGGTATTGTAGGGTATGATATGGTATATATTACACATGCATGCATGACTTAGTGTTATGGTATATTATTAATATGTTATGTTATGGTATGTTATTGTATGTTAGTATGGTATGATGTTAGTGTCATAGGGTAATGTAGGGTATGTTATTGTGTGTTAGTATGGTATGATGTTAGTATCATAGGGTATTGTAGGGTATGATATGGTATATTACACATGCATGCATGACTTAGTGTTATGATGTTAGTGTATGGTATATTACAATGGTATGGTATGTTAGTATGGTATGATGTCAGTGTCATAGGGTATTGTAGGGTATGTTATTGTATGTTAGAATTGTATGATGTTAGTATCATAGGGTATTGTAGAGTATGATATGGTATATACTAAACATCCATGCATGACATAATGTTATGATTGTTAGTGTATGTAATTTAGTTAGTGTATGGTATGGTTATGATGTTAAAAAGTTGAGGATAGCCATAATGTTAAAAAGTTGATGAGTCGTAAATTATTCCTTTAAGTATTGGAAATTCATAAGTTAGCACACATGTGAACCACACATATCATTATATCACATAGGTGAACTACACATATCATGTTCCAAGATCAAGTCAACCATATATGTATAAATTTGAACCTTGCTTTATATTATATATGTATAGAAATAATGTTACAAAAATTGTCATGCCAAATGGCCATAATACAAAATAGTGGATCAAAAAGTACATCTGTGTGTATATGAAAAAAAAGTTACATCTATGTATGCCCCCTATACATTTATTCTAGTTATCCCTCCTTTCGCTGCCACTGCCAATGTCTTCGGAGAAGTCTAGCTTTCTTTTCCGACTGCTCACTGGTGATCCCCATCACTGAACAAGAGGGATAGGTCACATCAGTGGAGACTGCAGAAAAACAAAATTTTGTAAGTTAATTTACCAACCTTTAAAAATTCTATGTACATTTGTTCAAATTCCAAAACCAAAATAACATTTTTGCTTATTATACGTGAGTAAGTAATGGTGGGTTGTGGTGCCTCACTAACAGCGACCCTGATTGGGTGCTCTTCAAGCACCACTTGCTCACTATCAAGCTGCATAAAAATATATATATATATATATATATATGCCAATGTCAACAAATATACATCTATCTTGGGGGGGAAGAGGTGGGTCACCATTTTGGGTCTCTTCAAGCACCAAATCAGAGAAAGTGATACACAAACATACAAAGAAAGTGATACATAAACATACCTGCTGGCTCATCAAAGGTGGGTCACCGATTTGGTGCTCTTCACGCACCGGTGCCTCACTAGGGGCCTGCATAAAGCAACATATATGTCAATTTCAAAGAAAATAGTGAATTAGAGACATATATACTACATGGATGGAAAATGATGTTACCAAAGAAAGCGAAACATACATGTACCTAGATGGGGGGAAGAGGTGGGTTGACAAAAACCTCGCTTTGATGCTCTTCAAGCACCACTGCCTCAATAGGTTCCTGCATAAAGTAACATATGTCAAATCGATACATATGTCAAATTCAAATAATAAAAAGAATCTTAGACATATATACTACATGGACGAAAAATGATGTTTTCAAAGAAAGCGAAGCATACATGTACCTGGCGGGGGGGAAGAGGTGGGTCGGAAACAACCTCGCATTGGTGTTCTTCAAGCACCAAGGGCTCAATGGTTCCCTGCATAATGTAACATATGTCAATGTCAAATAATACAAAGAAAACGAGACATATACATGATGGACGAAAAATGATTTTTCCAAAGAAAGTGAAACATAATTAAAAGCATATTTAGAATAATACCTGTGTTTGGGAATCTACCTCTGCATGAGAGGGAATAGGCTGAGATACAATGTACTCATCCTGATCACCCTACATAAAACATGTTGTATCAAAATTAGGATGTATTGAATGTTACAATCTATACTATAAATATGTAAATAAAGTTGACAAATTAACAAGTATAGTTCTTACCCCTATTGGTGAAGAACCAAACCCATATGCAATATTGACAACCACATCAATGTTCTCAACATTGATCGGTGGACTATGCGACTCTGGTGTGCCACGGGACACCAGTTGTATATTTGTTCACATAATTTGTTAGATAATTAAATAGAAATAAATTGCGAAACAATTGAAAATTTTGATATGAAACAAAATATAATATGAAAATAATGAGTTTTACTTACAAAGCGAAGTAATCCATCATCTCTAAAGTCTGAAGCAGGGCCATAGAATATTCCTCCACACAATGTGCAAGGGTGTGGAGTAACACGACGCTCTGAACGCTCTGCATCTCCTGTGTGATCTGTAGATGGGCCTACCTTAGAAGTGCCAGCCCCTTAGTCTACATTGCCTTGGACATCAATCCCATGCTGAAGCAATGTATCTTCCAAGTCAAATAATGCCTCATGTGTATCCTCAAATATAGGACCCGCAGGAGGATATAGTCGAGGGGGTTTTGGTGTGTGTGGAGGACATGGCACATGGTTAGGATTCGTCCTGGCCCCTTCCCTATCTTAGGGCATCCCATTACCAACACCCTGGAAGCTTAAGATATCGAAGTAGTTAACATGTTTCCCTAGGATGAATTGTGCATATAACTTCCTAAGGAAATAAAATGGGATGTCCCTATTCCCATGAGGGTCTTCATCGAAGACCATATACCAACGATCCATCCAATTGGCCTTTATATTTGGTTCAATGCACCAGTTTATGGAAATGTGTGCTCGACTGGTGGGTGGAACCAATCTGGTGCTAGGGTCCCAGAATAATGAAAATAATTGGTCTTTTGTAATTTTAAGGGCTTTGATGTCTTTATAACTCAATCCATAGGAGTAGTATTGCCTCTTGGATTCTCTGTACGAGCTAATGTTGTACAGAGCTCCTTGGGCTTCGACAATTGCGTTTGTTATTGTGTCCAATGCATCGGCTAAAGAATCTCTCAAACAATCCTCCCCTCTAATAGATGAGCTAAGGCACCTCAATGACACCAAACACACAATAATATGTGAGTTTCGATCTTGTTTCCCCTCCGGGTTTTGGTTTGGGTTCATGGTTGGGATAGGTTGTGGGTTAGGTTGTGGGTTATTAGAGGGTGGGTTTTCCACATTGTCTTGTTCATTTCTGTTATCTTTTAATATTTAAACAAAAAAATACAAGTTATTTTACTTAATCATTCTTTGATTTCATTCAATTTTTTTTATTAAATTTGTTTAAAATAATTATAAAAACTATGAAATTATGGAAAACAATAAAGAATTGAAGACTAATTGAAATGGATAAGAGCATTTACCTACCATTGGAGCCAATCCACCTCCAACTCGACCTCGAACTTGACCTCCAAAAGCTAAAACACAAATCGCCTTTGCGTTATTTCGCCCATGCAGTTTTTCGCTCTCCTGATCCTCGACTGTGCAAATGATATTTGAGGCCTGCGGCCTCTGTTTTGTTTTTATTTTGTTTTCAATATCAAATATGCAATATATCGCATATGCGTTTTGTAAATGTGAAATATCGCATATGCCCCATCCTTCTTTCTACCTAAATAATTAAATAAAATAATTAAAATTTAGTAGTCTATAAGTCACTTTAGTGGATTGTAAGTCACTTTATGTAGTCTATAAAATATTTTTGGTAATGTGAAGCATGCAACTAGAAAGGTTATTCTTCTCATTATGTTGGTGTAAACATATTGTTACTGCTCTAAATTTACAAACATGTTTTTGGAGCCATAGTAAAGGCCATCCAAACCAAGTGAAGGATTAATTTAGTGTGGGAATACAAACAAGATATGCCTAAAATAATTTTATCCAACAAGCATGAACTTGAATAAAGATGAGAAGGAGGTTACTAAAATTTCTGTGAAAATTTATGAGAGACGGGTAACGGCAAATGAAATTTACAAAAATTTACTGGAGTAAATAAGAAAACTAAGTAGTCATATTGTCGATAACAAGTAGAGGATGCAATATATTTAGAGCAAAGCTTTGTGGAGGCTTCAATCTTTGTTGATTCCAATCTAGCATGAAATAATAATTATTTCCTTAAGCTTCTTACTTAAATTACTAGAGATTTCCATTAAGAGTGGTGTTAACAACACAAATAGAACATGGATATTTGAGTGACACTCCACAACTTGAAAGTTTTGTGAGGCTATGGGAGTCCTTTTTACATAATGGATGAAGGAATACCCTCTTCGCTTTCATTAGCATCTCGTTGAAGTAGTCACATGTGCAGAGAAATACAAGTGGTGTGATAGAAAAATTAATATTTGAAACATGAACTAGGGCCTTTCGTGTTGGCCATTTATCGCAGGTTATGCTTCTTGTAATAATAGAAGATGAAGAAGATTTAGGTGACGCTATGCAACTTAAACCTTTTGCGAGGCTATGTGACTCCTTTTTAAATGACTGAAGAAGGAATACTCACTCCAATTTTGGCATTTTCATGGTGTAGTCACACATATAGCCAAATAGAGATGGTGTGATAGAAAAAGAAATAAATGAAACTTGAACTAAGGTTTTCGTTTGGTTGTTTCTCCTTGGTAAAAAAAATATGTGAAAATACATGTAGAAAGTTACAAATGTCGATAGTTGGTCAAGAAATGGGTTGCCCATCGAGGAGGAATCGGAAACAAATGAAATACATAGGCTTCTTGTGTGGTTTGGTATTGAGGTGGTTTTCTTCCAGAAACTACCTCCTTAAGTGTCATTGTTGTTACACAGTAGTGTTATTTCTTGGCTGATTATCTTAGAAAAGTGATTCTCGGACGAGCTCCACCATCACCTATGCTAGAAAAAATGGTAATATTAAAAGAACTTGTTGATTAAAATCAAGAGAAAACTCTATTGTCTTAATTATTTTGTACACATAATGTTACCTATTACTTTCCATGCATATACACATAATGTTACCTATTACTTTCTTAAATGCGATATATGTGTTTTGTAAATGTTAAATATCGCATATGCAATATTTAACATTTACAAAACGCATATGCGATATATCGCATATGCGATACTTCTTTACGAACCTTAGCCTTGTGTTTGGGCTCAGGTTATTCCGAATGTACCATCAATAATGCATCTGCGTTCTTGATTTGCACTTCAGAAGTGCGTTTCTAATTTCTTAAGTGGCACTTAAAAGTGGAACCAACATTGTGCGAGCGCCCATACATAAACGGTTATGCTAGTTTACTATGTTCATATAGAGTTAGGGTTATGTTGGATTGTTCCATTTGTCCATGGGTATGTTAGGGTTATGTTGGATTGTTCCATTTGTCCATGGGTATGTTGTATTATGGTTATGTTCATTCATGTATTTTATTGGATTACAATATAATGTAAGGTTTTGTAATGGTTTGGTTTACTTATGTTTGGAATGATTTAGTTGTATTTCGACATCCATCAATTGTTATGTTGTGTTATGACATTCATGAAGCTCTATTTTTCATCGCAAAATTTTTCCATGGTTATGTTGCATTAGGTGTATGTTCGTTAATTGCCTTTCTTGGATTATGAGAGTCATTTGGAATAGTTTTGTTGGATTCCAACATCCATAAAGGGTTATGTTGTATTACAACATTTATGAAGGCTCATATTGGATTGTGACTTTCCTCGATGGTCATGTTTCATTATGGTTATGTTTATTTAAATATATTTTCTTGTATTATGAGATTCATTATAAGGTTTTGCAAGGGTTGGGTTTAGTGAACCATGGTTGAATTGTGTAATGTGACATAACCCTTAATGAACATCGCAATGCAATGGAACACTTAATAAACATCACAATGTGACATAACCCTTAATGAATGTCGAAAGTCACATTATTAATGGGTTGCCTCTTTGGTTGTGTCAGCATATACCAAACACTGTAGTGAACCATGGATAACTTTAGTCATCCATGTTTAACTTTAGTTTGGGGCATTTGCACGAAGTTTGTTTCACTTTTTAGTGCCATTTTAGAAAGCGAAAACGCACATCCGAAATGTAAATCTATAATGCATATGTGTTATTGATGCTATGTTCAGAAAAACCCGAGCCAAAATCAAGGCTAAGGTTAGTTAGTGAATATCGCAATTCTAATATATCACACTTATGTTTTTGAAAAGTTAAAAATCGCAAGTGTGATATATCGTACTTGAAATTTTTAAAACCATGAAGAAAAACAAAACAGAGGACCACAGCCTCAATTTCTTATTTACACAGTGAAGGCCGCGATATCGGGACAACAAAAAACTGCACCAGCGATTTGAGTTTGACAATTTGGAGGCACCTTTGGAGGATAATTTGCAAGGGCCAATTCAAAACTTGGATCCAATGGAAGGTAAGTACTCATTTTTGCACAATTGCTTTCAAATTTTGTTTGTTTTGTTAATTTTATAGTTTTTATATTTCTTAAAATGAATTTAATAAAAAAAGTTGAATTAAATCAAACAATAATATATTAAAACACATTTTAATTTGGTGTTTTAATCTTAACAGATAATAGAAATGTTGAAGATAATGTGCAAAATGAACCCACTAATAACCAAGAACCAAACCCAAACACAAACCCAAACACAGAGGGGGAACAAGACTGGAATTCAGAGATTCTGGCTTATTTGGGTGCATTAAGGTGCCTTAGGTCATTGATTAGAGGGGGGGGGACCATTTGAGACAATAATTAGCCGAGGCATTGGATACCATAACACACACAATTGTCGATGCCCAGGGAGCTCTGTACAACATTAGCTCGTACAGAGAATCCATGAGGCAATATTATTCCGATGGTTTGAGCTATAAAGTCATCAAAAAACTAAAGATAACCAAAGACAAATTGTTTTCATTATTCCGAGACCCTGGCACCGGATTGGTTCCACCCACCAGTCGAGCACATATTTCCATATACTGGTGCGTGGAACCAAATGTGAAATCCAATTGGATGGATCGTCGGTACATGGTATTCGATGAAGAAGCAGAGGGTTCTGAGCATCATGTTATTCCACACCCTTGCATGACATGTGGAGGCATATGCTATTGGCATGCTTCATATTTTTGGGGCGATGGATTACTTTGATATGTAAGTATAACTCATCATTTTCATAATATATTTTGTTTTATATCACAATTTTAAATTGTTTCGTAATTTATTTCTATTTAACTATCTAACCAATTATGTGAACAAATATACACCTAGTGTCCCATCACACCCCAGATTCGCATAGTCCAACGATTGATGTTGATAACATTGATGCAGCGGTCAATGCTGCATATGGTTTTGGTGCTTCACCATTAGTTGTAATAACTTTACCTTTTAATTTGACATCATTATTTACATTTATAGTAGAGATTGCAACATTCAATACGTCCTAATATGGATACAATATGTTTTATGCAGGGTAGGCAAGATGAGTTTGTGGAATATCATCCAAGTCCCTCGCATGTAGAGGAATATTCCTAGACATAGGTATTATTTTAATTATGTTTTTAATTATGCTTTTAATAATTCAACATGTATGCTTTTAATTATTCAAAATTTTCTAATTGTATGTTTATGTTTTGGTATGTAGCATGATATCTATGTTAGTGGAATTACCTTTGTGATTGGGGACCCGCCTCTCCCCCCTAGGTACATGTATGTTTTGTTTTCTTTGAAAACATCATTTTCCGTCCATGTAGTATACATGTCTCATTTTATTTTTATTATCTGGCATTGACATATATTTTTTTATGCATCTTGATAGTGAGCAATTGGTGCTTGAAGAGCACCCAATTGGGGTCGCTGCTAGTGAGGCACCACGACCCACCATAACTTACTCACATATAGTAAGTAAAAATGCTATATTGGTTTAGAATTTGAACAAATGTACATAGAATTTTTATAGGTTGGTAAACTAACTTACAAATTTTTGTTTATCTGCAATCTCCGCTAATGCGACCTATCCCTCTTGTTCAGCGTTGGGGATCACCACTAAGCAGTTGGAAAAGAAAGCTAGAATTCTCAGAATAAAGGTGGGGATAAATAGAATAAATGTATAGGGGGGATACATAAATGTAACTTTTTGTTTGTATACACACAGATGTACAGTTTGATCCACTATTTTGTATTATGACCATGTGGCATGCCAATTTTTGTAACATTATTTGTATACATATATAATATAAATCAAGGTTCAAATTTATACATATATGGTTGACTTGATTTTGTAACATGATATGTGTGGTTCATCCAACTACTATCAAGTAACCATTAAGTAAGTCATGGGAGATAATCACTAGACACCATAACCATAACCATACCATACAACTACCTAAATTCAACTATCATCAACTTTTTAACATTATGGCTATCCTCAACTTTTTAACATCATAACCATACCATGCACTACCTAAATTCCATACACTAACATCATAAAACTAACAACATAACATAATAACATCATAGCCATACCACTAACATCATAACATTGTACATGTGTTTCTACTTCTAAGTCATTCATGCATGTGAACTTCCACTTGTGATCCATGTTCAACCCTATTCATTTTGTTTCATGTATGTGCATAGCCTACTTATATGGCCTTTTCGTTTCGACTTAAATGATACTAACCAATATAATGATCTAAACCTAAAGATACTAACATCATACCATACTAACATACCATACCATACTAATATACCATACCATACCCTACAATACTAACATACCATACCATACAAGTATGCCATATACCCTACAATACTAACATACCATACCATACCATACTAATATACCATACCCTATGATACTAACATACCATACCATACTAATATACCATACCATATCATACCCTACAATACCCTATGATACTAACATCATACCATACTAACATACCATACCATACTAATATACCATACTATACCTTACAATACTAACATACCATACCATACTAATATACCATACCATACCCCGCGATACTAACATACCATACAATACCAATATACCATACCATATCATACCCTATGATACTAACATCATACCATACTAACATATCATACCATACCAATATACCATACCATACCCTACAATACAAACATACCATAACATAAGTATCTTAATTTTTCTCTATTCATTTTGTTTCATGTATGTTCATAGCCTAGGTATATGTTCATGAAACCCTAGTTCCATATCATAACTTCTCAACCCTAGTTATAGCATGCAATTTGTAGTTCATGAAACCCTAGCTGGTTTTCAATTTTTACATGTACATGTGTTTCTAGATCCATCTCATAACTTGTAAATAGGCCATAAAACCCTAGTTCCATCTCATGACTTCTCAACCCTAGTTATAAAATGCAATTTGTGGTTCATGAAACCCTAGTTGGTTTTCCATTTGTACATGTACATGTGTTTCTACTTCCATCTCATAACTTGTAAAGAGGTCATAAAACCCTAGTTCCATCTCATAACTTCTCAACCCTAGTTATAGCATGCAAATGTAGTTCATGAAAACCTAGTTGGTTTCCAATTTGTACATGTACATGTGTTTCTAGTTCCATCTCATAACTTGTAAAGAGGTCATAAAACCGTAGTTCCATCTCATAACTTCTCAACCCTAGTTATAGCATGCAATTTGTAGTTCATGAAACCCTAGTTGGTTTTCAATTTGTAAATGTACATGTGCTTCTACTTCCATCTCATAACTTGTAATGAGGTCATGAAACCCTAGTTCCATCACATAACTTCTCAACCCTACTTATAGCATGCAATTTGTAGTTCATGAAACCCTAGTTGGTTTTCAATTTGTAGATGTACACGTGTTTCTACTTCCATCTCATAACTTGTAAAGAGGTCATAAAACCCTAGTTCCATCTCATAAATTCTCAACCCTAGTTATAGCATGCAATTTGCAGTTCATGAAACCCTAGTTTGTTTTCAATTTGTACATGTACACATGTTTCTACTTCCATCTCATAACTTTTAAAGGGGTCATAAAACCCTAGTTCCATCTCATAACTTGTAAATAGGTCATAAAACCAATCTAATGATATAAACCTAAAGAGGTCATATAAACCTTAGTCCATTTTTCTTGTTATTCATGTGCATGTGTTTCAAATTCTAAGTCATGCATGCATGTGAAATTCCACTTGTGATCCATGTTCAACCCTATTCATTTTGTTCATGTATGTGCATAAACTAGGTATATGGCCTTTTGGTTTCTACTTAAATGATACTAACCAATCTAATTTGATCTTCAAACATAAAGAGGTCATAAAACCCTAGTTTGTAGTTACATGTCTCAATTTGTGAACCCTAGTTTTATTATGCAGTTTGTTGGCTTATACTTTAGTACGAGAATAATATATCCTGTGAACCCTACCAACACATGCACGGCCGAGGGTTTTGCAGAGTTGACCCACCAATGATAAAGTTGCATTGAAGGAAACTAAGCAAAACCCTAGTTTACAAAATCAAAGAAAAATGAAGTCATCGGGCCTTGAAAACATGAGGGAGAGGGCCACCTAGAGGTAATAACATGCCATAAGAACAACGGAGTTGACGCTTCTTCGATTCGACCTCCGATTTCTGAGATATATCTAGTTGAAAGTTGCACGAAAATGTCGTTCAAGGACACTCAATGACTTTCAGTCTAAGAGTGAAAAAACAAATGGAGCAGCAAAATTGCATGTCGTTGGCTCCTGCAAGTCTGTATGGGAAAGGACAATATGAGAACCCTACCAACATAGGCACGGTCGAGGGTTTTGTAGAGTTGACCCACCAATGCTAGAGTTGCATCGAAGGAAACTGAGCAAAACCCTAGTTTATGAAATCAAAGCAAAATGAAGTCACTGGGCCTTGAAAAAACAAGGAAGAGGGCCACCTAGAGGTAATTGCATGCCAAGAGACCAAAGGAGTCGACAATTATTCGATCCAACCTTCGGTTTCCAAGCTATGTCCAGTTAAAAGTTGCATGGAAATGTCGTTTAGGCACAGTTGGTGTTTTTTGGTCCGGGAGCGAAAAAACAAACGGAGCAACAAAATTGCATGGTGTTGGCTCTTGCAAATCTGTATGGGCAAGGACAATATGGGAACCCTACCAACACAGGCATGGTCGAGGGTTTTCTTGCATTGACCCACTAATGCTATAGTTGCAAGAGTTTACACAACAATGTAATTAAATTTATATTAATATAAAAAAATAAAAATTAAAAGTAAATTTCAACAACTTGAGAGCATGTTATTTTCCGATTGTTATTTTTCGTGTCTAAACACACTGGATTGTTCTTGGCACCTCCAATGTGCCATAGATGATTTTTTTATCCTAGGCACATGAAAGGCTAAACATTAGTACTCTCATAAGAAAATAAATAGAACCCAAAGAAAATGTTTGAAACATGATTTATAGATAACTCACCTGAGGTTGTACGATCATGTTTATAGTGTCCAGTATCCTCTGAATAATATTATGTCTGTAAATGGTATCCATCAATCACATGTTTATTACATTGGGAATAAACTAAGGCTAAATAATTGAAATTGTGCTTCAGCATGCACTTTAAATGTTAAATAACGCACCTGACAATCTAGCCACACTTTACAATCCAGTAACACCTGACAATGCACTCACTCGAGTAGGCCATCTGGATCATATCTGTTGTCGATGGTTTCCATCAATCTTTCGTGCTCTATATGAGGTAGAAAATATCTTACATGTGACCTTTTTTTGTTCTAAAGTGTGCGCATCTTGATGTTTATACCAACTACTAGGTTGGTGAAGTGGTATACAATAGCTCCTGGTTTATAATCCTGATATACATACGCACCCTTCCTTTTCTATTGTGTTGCTAGTGTCAAGTACTCCCCTTTTATAACCATCGATCCAGTTGGGAATTCAATATCTTCATCATCTATAACTGGTTCGAGAATGGTTTGTTTCCCCTCTAAGCAACGTGCCAACCAATAGTCAGAACCCCATTCATTATTTTTTGGGGAAACCACTACATATATATGACCTGTGAAAGGAAATAGGACAAGTTAACAATACATAAATTAAATTTCTAATTTAGGTACTACTAATTTAATTTTTTGTACCTTCTTGTATGAGATCCGATATGTGATCATAGTCTGTAGAAATGTGTTTCTGATCATCTTCCAAATGGTCTATTTCATTAACCACCTTGAAATCAGTTCCAAGTGTCACTCGATCCCATGTATCAGCTGTATCTGTATACTCACAATCATCCCATTCATCGATGCTACATGAACTACAAAAGCAAGCCTTCAATCTTGTCCAAATTTGCAGGGCTGAGTTGTCTGGTCTTCTAATTGAATGAAACCGTTAAGTTCCATGCACTATGTTCACTCGATGTGTTTGGGATCGGTCCACATTGGTCACCTCCCAGAATATTCTCCACACTAGGTGTTTCCTTATCTCTTGTTCCCCCATGACAAATGCACACCATTTCACTATAGATGTAGCATCTCGAAGCCGAGCTCCTATAAACTTCATCCCTTACCTTCGAAGGGAATTTTTTATGCATGCACCAGCACCATCGTGCTCTTCTTTTCCATGACCAGTTTCAAAGTAGTTCCATATATGTGGCACCTTGCATTTTATGTGCAACAAACACAACCATTAAAATACATGTGTATTCTTAAACTATCCAGCACAACCATCTGAACAAATGAGATGATGATAAAATGGTATATCCATAGCTATCACAACATCATAGAATAATTTAAAGCAATTTTGCACATAATGGATGTCATGGGTCCGGTCGTCACTTATGTAGAAGTGACTTTCTTTTAGTATCACACGTTTCTCTTCATTGCTATCTAGCCCATGTCGATACGTGATATGGACCATTATGCTCACCTGCTCTGAGTGATTGTATTGACTTTGTATTTCATTTTGTGGTTGTAGGGTGTAATTTTCCGCAAATTCAACCACTGATAGTATTGTTTCGAGAGGGAAGGTGTCCCGACATATTCTGAATTGCTCATCTTGCCACCGTGCCATATCGACATGTTGAATGTATTGTTGGATCTTTCCACAAAACTATGAAATAAAATCACATACTTGCACCTGGTGTAAAAAAATAAACAGTTTTAAAAAACAACATAAAAATATGTACATGTAGTCACCAACTTAATGTACATGAAGTCACCTACGAAGTCACCAATTTAACTTTCTACTTTCTTTGCCATCATGTAGATGATATGTCTCGTACTGATAGTTCTTCTTCTCGACAATTGCATTCTCGAATGCTTGATCTTCACTCTCATGGATGCAATCAGACCATAATGATAGCTCTCCACAAATGTTACAAGAACCCTCTACACATTTTTTTAAGTAACATTTATGTCCATCTTACCTCGAACACATCATGTTATGGATGAAATCTCTGGATGACATTGGCAGTATTGTACTTGAGCATTCTTGCACATGGTTAGGATGCAAAAAATGACATATATTTGCAAATGTATGATAATATAGATCAAACGCTATGTGGTATCTACAAAAACAAGTGTTCCGGATGGTATTGATTCTAACATACCAAGGCTTGCATTTTTCAAAATATCTTTGCCTGAGCCTTAGCTCTACATAGGAAACTTTAAACATATCGAACAATTGAGTTTGTACCATGTCAAGATAATGTTTCAGATGAGGTTCATTGTTCATAGAACCCCCTACAGTGTTTTAAAAAATCCTTTGTGTTAGAAGAAGGCCTAGTGTTATCGTTCCAAAATGTGTGCACTAGTCCCTTCACTGCTTCGACTAACTTCATGTCTTTGCACGGAAACCTACCGCTAAATGCCCATAATGTTTCCATTTGCCCCTCTACATCAAGGTTGTCTCTTCTTACTGAATATTTTTTAAGTGTCTTTGGATGTAAAGGCACAACTTGTGATGTGCATTTAATTAAACGGCGTTGTCTTGTGGATCTATATACAATTGATTCAACCAATACGCGGAGAGCCACATTACAGTCCTATGAATGATTTTTGTTACCAATAGATGTGAATACAACAACAAGAGATTTAATAATGTGATTACTTGATTCGATATTATTCAATGTTCTTATGCCTAAATTTCTTCTAAAAGTTAGCATATTTCTAGATTTAAGCAAAGCTAAAAACAATTGGCATTTACCGGCTTCAGATTTGTTAATAAAATATTGTTTCATTATTTGAGAACAATGACAAAGGATAGTGCGTTTAGCCACCTTACCTTCCAGGAAGTCAATTCGCTCTCATCCACTTGTATGCGTTTAGGAGTTCTCTTTCATTTTGATGCAATATTTCTTGTCATTTAAAATGCTGGAGTGACGTTTACATCCACTACAGGCTGACAAATTCGATTAGGATATTGAACCACCTAGCATGGTTGTTGCGGAGTCACATTTGCATCGGAAGTAACATAATTATTGAACTCTTCACAATATTGTCTGTTTAATAATGGATCAATAATATCATCTCCCCTATAACTAGCTTCCTTTAATGTTTCATTATCTTCCTCATCCTCTACGTCTGGTATCTGTTGAGCAGGAATGGGAACTATTTGTGCTAGAAATTGTTCCTGGACTACCACAAGAACAAGCTAACACAATCTAAAAAATAAAATAAAATGAAATTGGTTTTTAATGGTTTTGGTTTAAAACTTTATCAACAAGGAGGAAAAAACATAAACAAGATAACATAAGAACTAGATCATGAACAAGTTTGAAGAACTCGGGATCAAACACATATGAATAAACCATAAACATTACACAAACAATATTTATTCCATCCACATGATACAAGCATTTTCATGAATAAAACCCTTAAATAAGAAAGGAAGTTGTATGTTGAGTAATCAAACAGATTATAAATAAAACCAGCATAGCAGGTAAAATGGATTATCAGTATGTATATAATCAATAACAATCTTCAAAATTACATAAGAGTTATCAGTCTTAGCTTGAGATACATCAGCTCTAGAGCCTCTCCTTGAGTCAAAATTTGAACCCTAAAACTGTATGTTTGTCTTCCTTTTATCATCACAAACGTAGATCAGTTCCATAACTACCTTCTAGTTCTATTCTTATCCAGTTACAATAATCAGTTACAAACTAACTTCAAATCCATAAATACTAATTAACCAAAAATAGCAAATCGGATTTGGAGAAATTTGGCGAATTTCTAAAAATTTGGGTCTCAAATATGCCTCCATATCTCTCGATCCGAGACACCTGTGCAAAACCTAAGAGAGGATTTTTTAAATGAGTCCGTTATGAACTCTCTTGGTTTTTAAAAATCCCCTTCAATTGATCGAAATATGTGCTATAAATGTGTGACTAAAATAGGAAACTATTAAATAATTCAAACCCTGAAAAATAGGCCACAAAGATGAATTCGAATCTCTCAAACGATAAAAACTGTTACAAAACTGAGAGAGGTTTTTGTGGATGACTCTGCTATGGAACAAAACCTCTTTTTTTTTCCATAATTCATTTTCATCACTTTGTAATCTGCTACCAATGATAATGACAAAAACGGGAAAAACAAAGCTACTACAGGAATCTCCTCATGAAAATATTTGACAAAGTACTCAAAAATGAGGGTTATATATTAAATATAAAGATTAGAATAGAATTTAATATATTTTTTTCAGACTTTAAATATATATAACCCCTAATAAGCCAAAGGAAAACTTTAAAACAAATAAAAGGAAATAAATCAAAACAACTATAACGATAAAATCAAACAAAATGTATTTATCACTATGAAACTTCAAACCAAACCAAAAATTAAAAGTAATAGGAAATAAATATTTGAAAAATAACACACATAGACTAGGAACAATATTTAGTCTTAACATCTGGCTGCTACTACGGGATGAACGCCTCCTTGTGAGGTTTCAAGAACCTGTAGAACTTATGCCTTATTCATTGGGTGATGGAGTCATTTACCAAATCTTTGCAACTTTCTCAAATTTTGAACACATACCTCTGAAATGACAAAATACTGCTACAAACCAACATACTGAAAATAATCTACATGTTCATATAGCGAGCTTATTCTGCAATTTACTCATACTTATAATCATAGGAAACAACCTAATCAAGTGTAATCATACTTCCAGTGAAGCCAAGAAACCATTTAACTGAGAATCATAATTCCATGCATTCTATTGTTTGAGAAGACCCACAAAAGATGTGATAAATGCAATAAAAAGTTTGTAGGAAGCTGATACTTACGATTGGAAATAGGAAGTATGCCAAAATCTGGAGCATCAGAAACCTTTGAAAAATACAACTCCATCCAAGAAGCCACGGGATCATGAAACTCATGCAAAAGAATGGACTGCAAATGGGTGTCCTCAATTCTCAATACTCCATGAGATAATGCAATAAGAGAACAATATATAAAATCTTTGACTCTGTTGAGGTTATATTATTTTATATATGCCACTAACTCAAGCTGACTGATTTTTGAAGAGTGTTGATCATTTCCCTTCATGCCTGGGTTAGATTCACATTCATCATAGAAAGGATGATTTGAAAAAACATTAGCATGATCTTCCTTGTCATTATCATATTTTTTATATATATTTGAAGTAATGGGTACATAAAGAGAAATAAAATCCTCTTGTTGTTCCTCCTTGGAAATAGATGATCTCTGCAAATCCAACTCTTCATGGTTGGCACAAATTCCTTTTGTCTGCAAATCTGAAAGTTGAGGATCAGGGATAATTTTAAGGGCGAATTTCAGCCTAGTGGGCTAATTTTCCATGTTTTTCTCCCCAAAAAGATTCTCCATTTTGCATTTTTTGAATCCATGTTTCGCCCAATTTTGATGGGGTAAAATTTTTCACCCTAAAAATCGCCAAATTATATAAACGATATAAAATCCTTGGAAATTAAAATATTTTTTGAAAAATATCGTCAATCATTTTATAGTTGGCATTTTAATAATTGGTAATATTCGCCAACATTTATACGCTTTTAAATAAGTATGGTTCCTTAAAATCAGCCCTGCTGAGGATTGCCCTTACTGATTTCCATTGGCATTTGACTAAAAGAAAACTAATCATTGTGTTTTTTATCTAAAGAAACCAAATCTTTAGGTTTATAATAATCAGAATTAATGATAATAAAAGAACCTTCTGCTTCTTCATTATTCACTTCTAGTTCATATTTATGGGAAAACCTATCATCTTGAAGATCATTAGGGAACTGATGAAGATTGTGAGGGACCAATTCTTCTCTATCTATATCTTCAATCTCATCATGCAATTCATATTCCTCATAACAATTTTCAAATAGAAGATCTACCGGATAAAATATTTGATAATGATGATGAAAAACAATATGACACTCCTTCAAAGAATGAATACTAGTAGTGGGAAGAGATTGACACCATTCATGAGCATGTTCTTCTAAATAAAATCTTAACATCTTGATTAAGACATCCTCATCAACAAAATCATGTTCAAGCATGCATTTATGAAATTTTAATAAGTGCTCATGAGGATGCTCATACTTCTTTCCTCTGAATCTAGGAAAATAGTCACCCCACTCAGTTATAGAAAGCACTAGATGTGGAAAATAAGCAATATCTGAGAAATCACAGAAACCATACCTCGTAGCCACAATGGCTTCCATGCTCATCGACATCTTGAATCAATGGAGTGGCTAATAAATCTTTCTTCCGTGGAGTCGCCAGTGAAAAATTGTATTCTAAAAGATTTTCTGACTTTGTTCATCTCTCAAAATAAGATGAATAATGATATCCCAAGGAAGATATACTTCAGCTTCGTCCCCGACAACGACACCAAAGATGTTTGTGCTAGAAATTGTTCCTAGATTACCATAAGAACAAGCTAACACAATTAAAAAATAAAACAAAATGAAATTGGTTTTTAATGGTTTTGGTTTAAAAATTTAACAACAAGGAGGAAAAAACATAAACAAGCTAACACAAGAACTAGATCATGAACAAGTTTTAATAACTGGGGATCAATCATTACACAAATAATACTGATTCCATCCACAAGATACAAGCATTTGCATGAAAAAAAACCTTAAACAAGAAATGAAGTTGTATGTTGAGTAATCAAACAGATTATAAATAAAATCCTCAACAAGTAAAATGGCTTATCAGTATGTATATAATCAATAACAGTCTTCAAACTTACATAAGAGTTATCAGTCTTAGCTTGAGATACATTAGCTCTAGAGCCTCTCCTTGAGTCAAAATTCGACCCCTAAAACTGTATGTTTGTCTTCCTTTTATCATCACAAAGGTATATTAGTTCCATAACTACCTTCTAGGTCTATTCTCAGATAGTTACAAACTAACTTCAAATCCATAAAGACTAATTAACCGAAAATAGCAAATCGGATTTGGGGAAATTTGGCAAATTTATGAAAATTTGGGTCTCAAAGACGCCTCCATATCTCACGATCTCGGACACTTGTGCAAAACCTAAGAGAGGGTATTTTAAATGATTTCGTTATGAACAAAAACCTCTCTTTTTTTTTTAAATTCCCCTTCAATTGATTGAAATATGTTCTGGAAATTTGTGACTAAAACAAGAAACTATTAAATAATTCAAACCCTGAAAAATAGTCCACAAAGATGAATTCGAATCTCTCAAACGATACCATTTTTTGAAAAACCGAGAGAGGTTTTTTTGGATGGGTCTATTTTGGACAAAAACCTCTTTTGGTTTTCCATAATTCATTTCCATCACCTCGTAATATTCTCCCAATGATAATGACAAAAACAGGAAAAACAGAGTTGCTAGAGGAATCTCCTGATGAAAATATTTGACAAAGGACTCAAAAATGAGGGTTAGATATTAAATATAAAGCTTAGAATAGATTTTAATATAATTTTTTTCAGACTTTAAAGATATATAACCCCTAATAAGCCAAAGGAAAACTTTAAAGCAAATAAAAGAAAATAAATCAAAACAACTATAACCATAAAATCAAACAAAATGTATTTATCACTACAAAAATTCAAACCAAACCAAAAATGAAAAGTAATAGGAAATAAATCTTTGAAAAATAACACACATAGAATAGGAACAATATTCAGTCTTAACAAGAACTATTTCCTCATCCAATGAATGCCGACGATTCCTTGAATCTTCCCTCTTTTTTTCTTTTTTATTTTCATCTTCTTCTGGTGTAAGCACCTTCCTCGCTGACTTTCAACCTCTATTACGTACATTCCCCATTGAAATCCACCCAAACTTGTACAAAACCTATGGATTTGTGTAAGTAATGATTAAATTGCAGGTTGAATGGTTCTCTATGCACGGGTTCAGAAGAATTATGTCTTTTTCTATAGTAAACCTAGCCCAGAACACGCAACCCAACATTTTTTATATAACACATATCGCATATGCGATATAACACATGTTGGTTTAATCGCATATGTGATATGGATACACTTCTCTTTACTTTACGAGCACTTTGTATTATGTGATCGCTAAATCGCATATGCGATATATCACATATGCAATTTAGTGCATATCAAATATTAAACTTGATAACCTTATAATGGACCCCATACCAATGGTTAAGACCTCCAGACCTATCCTTGGACCATGGTAGTGTCTATAGAAGTATATCTTGTCTAGAAATATTCATAATGGTTCCTATATGACCATGGTCAACGCCTCCTCAACAATCTTCAATGCATAAAAAAGACTAATGGCACATATATCCCATATTAAGGCTAAATATCCCCTTTAAATGGCATGTGTAGTGGTTTAAGACTTGTTTATGTTACAAAATTGTCCCATTACCATGGTTAATACCCTGAGACCCATCCTTAGTGCATAAAACCTCATAATGACACCCATATCCCAATAAAGGCCAAATATTCCATCTATAAGGCAAGTGTGTTGATTTAGGGACTTATTGTCTAGTCTTCCATTACTATATTCAATGTCCAGAGACCCATTCCTCCGATCCAAAAACCTATAATGGAACCCTTATCCCATTATAATACCATTTAGACTCCCAATATTCCATCCAAACAGTCTATGGGGTGGCTCATGGCCCAACATTACATTGGTTAAGAGAGGGGGGGAGTCAAAGGAGGGAGAGGAAGGTGTAGAGGGAATCATGGGAGGGAGGGATGGGTAGGGGACATATATGGGGGGATGAAGGGAGGAGAAATATAAGTGGAAGGGAGGGATGGGTATGGGAGAGATATGAGGGGTGGATTGAGGGAGGACAAATATAAAGGGAAGGGATTGGTGGGAGGGGAATAAATATAAGTGGGAGGGAGGGCCCTGGGGTCTTGGACATTGTCAAGGGATGAAACCTCTACTTTAGGCCCTAAATGAAGCTTTTAGGCATCTAGGACCACCAATAACACCTTAATCCACCATATGTTACCTCTTGAATCCATTCTTAGCTTTGTGTGTGGGAATTGATAGGTTGTTTTAATCACTAATGATGGGTTTAGAGACCTTTGACATGGCTAAGCAATCGTGAAACCCAGGTCCTAGAAACTAAAGGAAGCTTCCAGGGATCCAGAGGAAAGAATAATGTATCAAGCCACCACACATGACCTCTCTAGGGGGTCTTTGGCCTTAGATTAGGGATATGCGATTGATTGGTGATTTTGTTTACAGTAGTTATGGGTCTCGGGGCCATATGCATGGAAATGGGAGGAAACCCAAGCCTTCAGCCTTAAATGAATCCCTTAGTCATTGAAGGTCAATAAGGACACTTCAAACTACCACGAAGGACCTATTGATGGTATCTCTACCCAAAAACTGGGGATAATCATGCCATCAAGAGGTTTTGAATAGTAGACATGGTTCTCAAGTCCTTACACATGGTTGACGAAGTAAACCCAAGCCTTAGTCCATAAACGAATATTGTATCCATCCAAGGCCTAAAATGATACCTTGAATCACCTCACATGACTTACAAGCACTAGGTATGGGTCGTGTGGCCTTCTACGTTGTTGGGGGATTAAACATTTGGATTGTACTCTAAAAAAAACTTCTAGGAATCCATGAACATGAAAAACAACTCAAATGACCAGCCATGACCTCTTGAAGTTACCCTTTCCTTCGAGTGGTGACATGGATGTCGTTAGAAGGTTTTGGATAGTAGATATGAATCCATGGGTCCTGGACATTATTAAGGTAGGAAACCTAGGCCTTGTACCATAAAGAAAACTTCTTAGAATATATTTTTAAGAATGAAATTTGATCTACCATACATGACCTCATGAGCATATCCCAGACATAGTTATGGGAGAAACCCTTAGCCGTTCTCGAGCACAATGTATATATCATGGAGCCTCAACATTGTTGAGAGATGACACCTTGGCCTTAGGCCCTAAAAGATTCTTTTGTGTGTCCATGGAAAAAAAATAATGCTTCAAAACAACATAAATGATCTCACAATCCTTATCCTCATAGTGGATGTGTTGGTACCATTAGGAATAATTTAGAGCTAGATATGAGTTTCGAGCCTTAGAGAAAGGTTAGGCAATAAAACTCAATCATTAAGTCTAAAAATCATCTTCTATGTCTTAAGCATCATGAATAAGCGCCATGGACAAGTGCCTTGAACCTCCAATAATCTGACCTCATTATCCACAACCATTCACAAATTTTAGGCTAAGCATCGTCCTTTTGCCACACTAAACCACTTTGAAGGGGCCAATAATTACCATGATCTTTTCATTTTAGATGGGATTTATCCCAAAGACTATCCACTAACTTGGTATTTACTCTTTTTTACTCTCGTACCAAGCTAGTTAAGCAAAAACGCATATGCGCTATATCGCATATGCGTTATAGTGCATATGCGATATTAATCGCATATGTGATATAGCACATATGCGATTTGAACAACGCTATAACGCATATGCGTGTTTTTAAAATTTTAAAAATCGATGGGAATGAGGTTTGGAATTATGTTCAAAATTAGCTTCGAACTACCAAACCTATTGGCTAGGACAAATAAACCAGGGCTATTACCTGCTTTTAAAATTCTATCAATATGCTTAGTTTCGATGGTGTGTTTTGATTTGACAAACATAATGTTTTTTATGAAAATTTAGAATATTGTAGAGTATGATCTTATGATTCTGAATATGTAATCTTTTACTTCAAATGTATGTTTTAATTATTTATTATTGTTTTTCTAAACGACACACGTTAGTTTTTGAAAATAGATACATCGATTGTTTTTTATGTAACTTTTGATTGCCTTCACCATTTTCCAAGAAAACTATATGGTGCACTAGAAGAGAGCAAGCCCTACAATATTATATATACAAATCAAATATTTCGTTAATTTTTTCCCTTAAAGTGTTGCACCTGCACAGAACGTTTTCATTTTGAGCTTTTCTGACTTCAATAATTAATACAAAAAAATCATGAAAAATCATGAATAAATAGTGTTTCACTAGGCCCATATGTTCTTTACATTTCTGCAATATTTTATCCAAAATTGACATCATTTACCTCATAAATTGTTGCACATGCACAAACATATATGTTATGATGTGCTAAAATTTGAAAACCCAATTTCACGGAAACTAATTTTATAATCATTTACACACATTTTTTCTACATAAATGTTATATATTATGAAAGCTGATTCAATTACCTATCTTTTGTCTTTTTACTTCATCTTCAAATACGTTAGGGAAGTAACCCTAATTCTAACCTAAAGTTAGAGGTTCCAGGTTTTTCCAGTATCATGTGGCATCTAAGGTGTCTTTAAAGGAGTCCATATTGTGCATTAGCCCTTTGAGCAATGTTGCAATGTGGCATAACCCTTAACCAATGTCAAAATATGCCATAAGCATTGAAAATGTCACAATGCAATGTAACCCTTGATCAACATCACAAGATGACATAATCGTTGATGAATGTTAAAATAGATTTTATTAGTGTGTTGCATTTTTGGTTGTACCATGGTTGAATTTCGTCATGTGATATGAACCTTGATGAATGCCATAATGCAATGTATGTTACATAACCCTTGATAAACATCATAATGTGACATAACCCTTGATAAATGTCGAATGCCACATTATTAATGTGTCACATATTTAGTTGTGTTGGCATATACCAGGCATTGTAACAAACCATGGTTGAATGTCGTAATGTGACATAACCCTTAATGAACGTTGCATCGCAATGTAACCCTTAATAAACATCACAATGTGACATAACCCTTAATGAATTTTGAATGTCACATTATTAATGTGTCACATATTTGGTTGTGTGGGATTATACCTAAAACTATAATGAACCATGGATGACTTTACTCGGCCATGTTTAACTTTAGTTTGACCAATGTCACAATTTGGGATAACCCTTGAACAATGTCACAATGTGACACAATTCTTGATGGATGTCACAATGAAACATAATCCTTGATAAACATTACGATGTGATATAACCCTTGATGAACAATGAAAGTCACATTATTAATGTGTCACATTTTGGGTTATGTTGGCATAAACTGGACACTATAGTGAACCATGGTTGAATTTCATAAAGTGACATAACCCTTGATGAGTGTTCCAATGTAGTGTAATCCTTGATAACCATCACAATGAGACATAACCCTTGATTACTACTGACTTTCACATTATTAACATGTCACAACTTTGGTTGTGTCGGCATATACCAGACACATTAGAGGACCGTGGGTAACTTTGGTCAACCACATTTTCCTTTGGTTTGACCAATGTTGCAATGCAGCGTAACCCTTGACCAATGTCACAATCTGACATAACCCTATATGAATTTCACAATGCAATGCAAACCTTTTTAAATATAATAATGTGGCATAACCCTTGATTAAGGACTTATGTCACATTATTAGTGTTTCACGTCTTTGGTTGTGTCTTCATATACCAAACACTATAGGGAACCATTATTAATGTGTCACATTTTTTGTTGTGTCGGAATATACCAAACACTGTAATGAGCCATGGATGAATTTATCCCAAAATGTTTGAATTTAGTTTGACCAATGTCACAATGTGACATAACCCTTGACCAATGTTGCAATGTGAAATAACCCTTTAAGAACATCACAATGCAACGTAACCCTTGAAAAACATCACGATGTGACATAACCATTGATGAATGTCGAATGACTTATTATTAACATGTTGTATTTTGGGTTGTGTTAGGATATACCATATATTGAAGTGAACCATGGTTGAATGTTGTCATGTTACATAACCAAAGATAACAAAACGCTTCAGAAACATTCCAAATAGAAAACTATAAATTTATGTGACAACAACATTGCAATCCCACATATCATTTGTTAATTGTTGCATATTTACAATCTAATAAAATATTTCAATAACATCACACATATGTATCTCAATGGTATTATAAATTAATTAAATATCACATTTAATTAATTTATAATATTATTGAAAATAAAATAATAGTTAAACAATAATAATTTTATTAAATTAATTCTATTAATGCGTGATATATTTGGTTTTGTTGGCATATACTGAACATTGTAGCGAACCATGGCTTACTTTGGTCAATTATGTTTCACTTTAGTTTGACAATAGTCAACCATGGTTGTCTTTAGCGAGTCATGTTTGACTTTATAGTGGACATTGTAGTGAACCATGGCTCACTTTGGTGAGCCATGTTTCACTTTAGTTTAAAAATTGTCAACAATAGTTTATTTTAGTGAGTCATGTTTGAATTTATCTTGGGAATTGTTGCAATGTGGAATAACCCTTCACCCATGTCACAAGTGACATAACCCTTGATGAATTTAGAATGCAATGTAACTCTTGATAAACATCACAATGCAACATAACCCCTAATGAAAATCGAATGTCACATTATTAATCTGTTGCATCTATGGTTGTATCAGCATATAATGTTCATTGTATCAAACCAAGGATGACTTTGGTTAACCATGTTTCACTTTAATTTGACAATATTTTGCTAATATTTCAATCATATTTCACTTTAGTCATATTTAGCTTTATTTTGACAATATTAGTGAACCATGGGACAATAATCCACCATGGAACATGACATTTTAAAAACATCGAATGCCACATTATTAATGTGTCACATTTTGGGCAATGTTGTAATGTGGCATAACCCTTGACCAATGCCACAATGTGACATAACCCTTGATGGCGTTGAAGGCAATGTAACCCTTGAAAAGCATCACGTTGTGACATAACCTTCGATAAATGTCAAATATCAGATTATTAATGTGTCCCATGTTTGGTTGTGTTTGCATATAACATACGATGTAGTGAACCATGGATGACTATCATCAACAAATGCCACAATGTGGCATAACCCTTAATGAACGTCACAATGCATCATAATCCTTGATGAATGTTGAATGTCGCATTAATACACAATGGTAATAATATTACAAAATGAAACAACCAAATTAACAAATGCATATTAAAAATATTATTATATCCCATTACGTTTCTTAATGCACAAATTAGATCATAGTGCAATGGAAATATATGCATAGAAAAAAGTGCAATGTAATGTTTCTCAATTTAACATCACATTTAGGAAGTTATGACCATGGTGAATTAGACATTATCACAAAATGCATATCACCCATAATTCAATAAATGTTCTTTAACATTTTTGAGTTTCGAAAATAAATGTTTCTATCATTTTTAAAAATATAGTAAATCAATTTTTGTATTTCTATTTGTTTTATATTTTTCAAACTTTTATATAAAATTATGTAGATATGAGTTTTGTGATTTTTGAGTTTTTCTAAAAATCAATAAACGAATCATTAATGTGAAAAAACCCTTGATAATAACATTAAAAAGATGAATATGAAGGAATGATCCAACATAAAACTTTATGAATGTAAACAAATGAGAAAACCTTTGCAAAATATTGCAATTCCACATAACCCTTGTTGAACATCATAACATGAGAAATTCATTGAGAAACTTGGTTAGAATACCATTGATTAATGTGTCTGAACAATATACCAATTCACATTAAAGAGTTTATATTACAATTTTGTAGAAGTTTAATTTTTTATTGGAAAGATTCTTATAAATATTCTTTTTAAAAATTGGTCACAAAACTATCCATCTATTTTACATGTCTTTGGATGATTTAGTCAAACTTAATCATGTTTCGTATTAATGATATTAAAATAATGCACACTTTAATATATTATAAGCTAACAAGTAAAGTTAAAAATAGCATCAATGTATAATATTAGTACAAATGTTCATTGATTTAGTCAAACTTAATCATGTTTCATATTAATGATATTAAAATAATGCACACTTTAATATATTATAAGCTAACAAGTAAAGTTAAAAATGGCATCACGTACAAATGTTCATTGAAACTAGCAACTAAAGTGACAAATACAATAGTTTACTCCAAATGTTCATTGAATAATTTATTAGGTTGATACATCAAATTTTATATTATAAATTTAGACAAAGTTAAAAATACATCAATATATAATATTAGTACAAATGTTGATTGAAGCTAACAACTAAAGTAACGTTACATAACGTTATGTAACGTTACGTAACATTATTTTTATTAATAAAAAAATAGATTTTTTAATTATAAAACAAAATAAATGTCGGCCAAAAAAACAACCTAATATGGGGAGATGTTGTATTCTTCCTACCTAACAAAATAATAAAAAAGCAAAAAATAACAAAACAATAAAAAATTAAAAATTTAATTATCCCCCCAAAAAATGTGGATCATAAAAAAAACACAATATGGGGGAGATGTTGTAATGTTCCTACATAACAAAATAATAAAAAAATAAAAATTGAATTATTTGCAAAAAAATGTTGGTCTTTTAAACAACCCATGGTTTTATTGTATATGGTTTTGGTTTTAAAACCATGTGCAAGGCCTCCTAAAAAAACCCATGGTTTTATCGTACATGGTTTAGGAGGGCCTTGCAAATAGTTTTAAGACCGTGTGCAAGGCCTCCTAAACAACCCATGGTTTTAGGAGGGCCTTGCATATGGTTTTAAAACCATTTATGGGGAGTTGTTGTAATGTTCGTTCATAACAAAATAAAATATAATATTAAATATTATATGTTGGCCATAAATAATATTAAATATTAATAATAAATATATTATATGTTGACCTTAAATAAAAAGATGTGTCTTTTGGTTTGAATCAAATCAATGGTATATATAGGACACACCAAAGTTGATAGCTCATTGAGTGTAATACTTAAGAAGAGGTTTGATCCCTCTTGGGTCTTGGTAGAGCCTAGGATTTGGATCTACGCTGGTATTAGTACAAATGTTCATTAAAGCTAACAACTAAAGTGACAAATACAACAATTTACTCTAAATGTTCATTGAATAATTTATTTGGTTGATATATCAAATTTTATATTATAAATTTAAACATAAAATAAAATATTTTACCTTAGAAGTTTACTTTTTATAAATCTTGATCACACAAAATATAATCTTATATATGTTTTTTTTGCAACTTCTTTTTATAATATTAAAAACTATATTCTAAATATTTTAAGATTTGGTATTTTCTTCTTTATCACTTGAATAAATAGTTATTAAAGAAAGAAGACTACACAAAAATAGGAAATTAAATATTTGTATTTAAATATAAATAATAGAAAAAAATTATATTAATATTTATGGTAAATATAATAAAAGAAAAAAATAAAATTATATAAATAGTTATTGTTAAATACAATTATTAATCAAAGATAAAAAGTAGGAAAAAAAAATAAAATTATATAAATAGTTATTGTTAAATACAATTATTAATTAAATACAATTATTAATTAAATACAATTATTGTTAAATACAATTATTAATCAAAAAAAAGGAAAAAAAATGGAATTATGATATATTGTGTAACTTCATTTTATAATTTTAAAATTCATATTTTAGGTTATTTTTTTTATCGAATTTTATTAATATTAATTTCTTCATTTTATAATTTTAAAAGCTATATCCTAATTATATTAAAATTTAGAAATTAATATTTAATATTTAAATTTGTTATTTTTTTATGAAATTTTATTTATAATAATTTTATTGGTTATTAATATATTTTATATCAATCATAATAAAAGTATTACTTCTTCCTGTTATTTATATATATATTCAAAGGAAAAAACATTTTATTCATTAAATAAACATAAACTACTTTGACAAACTTACATCAAAGTTCAATCTTGCAGGCTTACATCATATTATTTTATTATTTAAAAATTAATATTTTAGATTTAAATTTGTTATTTTTCAATCAAATTTTATTTATATTTATATTAATAATAATTTTATTTGTTATTAATATATTTTATAAATCATAAAAGTAACACTTCTTCGTATTATATTATATATATGTATATGTATATGTATATGGGTACAATAAATTTTATATATATCATCTTTATTATATCATTATTAATAAATAAATATATTTTCTCCCTAATCTTTTTTGGTTAGACGAAGACCTTACTTTAGCTAGAAGGTACAAAAGAAGCTCTGAAGATCTAGGAGAAAATTTGTTTGGGTTTGAGCTAGGCAAGCTCTGTAGTGCTCAAGATCTCATAATTTGCAACGATCTAAAGAAGTGGCCCAATTCTAGCCATATGACCTATATCCATGGGCTTGGTAGCAATGTGGTAGACTATGTTATTTCCGATATCCCTTTATACAACAAAATAATAAATTTTGACGTCTCAAACGACCACGAGCCTGACTCAGATCATAGACCTTTAATTGTAACTCTGAATTTTGTCATGAATAGAGATCCCATAGAAGGTAATCCGCATAGCCAAAAAAACTTGATCTTTGATAGAAATAGAAATGATCTTTTTCTAAATGAATTAAAAATTAATTTGATTCCTTTATCAAGTATAAACAACATAGAATACCTTTATCATAATTTTATTACAACCCTCTCATATTCTATTAACAAGTTCTCAATTGAAGTTTCAAGTAATAAGAAAAATAACAAAACAAACCCTCTCTATGATAGAGAATGTAAAAGTGCGACAAGTTAAATTAAGGAAGCTCTTGATGAGTCTCTTAAAATTGACAAGATATACAAAGCCCTAACTAAAAAGAAAAAATGCAATATATTCATAAAAGACAAGAAAATATCTTACTCCTCTCTAAGGTAGCTCCTACGAAATTTTGGAGGCAACTTCTAACCAGAAAACCTAAAGATAATAATAGAATTTCTTTACATGAATGGAATTCCTATGTTAAAAATATTTATGAATCCCCAAATGTCGTAGATAACTTTGAAACCCTGCTCACAACAGAAGAAGTTTTCTCATTAGAAGACATAGATTTTGGGGTTAAGCATCTGGAAAATGGAAAATCTAAGGACATTGAAGGTTACTAGGTAGAAATATTAAAAATTGGAGGTCCTATCCTCATCCCTCACACCCACAAGCTATTCAATCAAGCGGTCAAGAAATGTTTCCCTAAAACAAGGACTCAAATCCTCATTACCCCCATTTTTAAAAGTGGGGATACAAATAATCGCTCTAATTATCGGACAATTATGATTAGCCCTCTCTTAGCCAAGTTATATGGTATTATTTTGGAAAAAAAGATCAACATATGGCTTGAAAGTGAAGGTAAGTGGGCTAAAGGCCAAGCGGGTTTTAGAAGGAAACATTCAACAATAGACCACCTTGTTACACTTAGGATCATTGTGGAGGAATGTCATAATGATACATCCAATTTCTATTGTTTCTTTGTGGACTTTAGAAAGGATTTCTATATGGTGCCTAGAAATAACCTATGGAATAGATTAGAAGAGATAAAGGTTCCTTCCGAGTTGAGAGCTTCCGCAACAAGGTTATATGAGAACGTCATTGCCAAGTTTAAGAGCAACGAGGGGTGTTCAAAATATATTAAGTGTAATATCGGAGTTAAACAAGGTTGCCCCCTCTCCCCTACCCTATTTGGAAAGTCTTTTGGCACATGATCCAATGCACAATAGTATGGGCAGGTCATGCATGAATTCATGTACTCTCGGGTGCCCTGCCTATCCATAATTATAACATACAACTAGATCTCATCCTCAAATCCTTTTATTCCTCTTCTCGGTGGTCCTCTTCCTCGGAAAGATGGATTATAAGCTCTTTGTGGATAATCCTATGTATCATTTTTCCTTGCCCGATGCGGACAAGACCTCCGGACCTTGGTTACAGACTCAAGTTTATAGGCTGTAGGTGCCAGGAAAAAGGTGATAGGTTACAGGCTCCCTCCTCCTTCCAGTCTTACTGGTTAAAGGCTTCTATTTCATGACTCGTGGCTTCTGGGTTCATGTTTCATGGCTTAAGGCAAAAGCTGAGAAAAAGGTATGAAGTCGCTTGTCCGCATCGGGCAAGGCTATCTATCCCCCTCAAGCTTAAATTTTAATGGTTCGCGCTCCCTGCCTGTGTGTTTGTGGCTCTTTGGTAAATACTAATCTAGTTCCTCAAACTTCTTCTATACATATGAAATACTGTAATATATAAGTTTGTTTCAACGAAAAGGTGCATATCTCTTTCTCGACAAAGGAGGGGAAGCCATATAAAAGAAAAAACTTCGTCTGAAAGATTTAGTTTCATTTGGAATTGAAGGGTAGTGGAATGGGAAGTAAAGTGTGCTTCTGGAATCCACGAAAGAAAGGCTACCGGCGCTAGTGTGTTATAACCGCTAAGACAACATTTCAATTATATAATTGTAAAGCCTTTTGAAGCTTTCTCTATGTACGCCTTCTCTGACCTTGGTGGGATTCCAACCCTTCTATTACGATGCTTGGCTGAGCAGTGTTTCCCCTAACCCACCTTTGGATCCCTATACCACTTCATGAGGAATGAGGCGCTTTGGAGGTACCGTTCCCTCTTCTCAGGACCGACCGAATTTACATCGATAAGCTATAAGGTTGTTTAGAGGAAGCAAGTTGTGCTGGCACAATCTTATCTAAAATAATCATCATCTTTCTTCTCTATGCTAACGATATTGTTCTTCTGGCAAGGTGTCCATCTGATCTTGATAAGAAACTAAGACTTCTTAAGGATTTTTTCTCTACCATGGGTATGACTGTTAATACTATCAAAACAAAAGTTATGATTATAAAGTCCAAGAAGGACACTTACGCTAATTTTGTGTAAGACAATAGCAACTTAGAGGAAGTGTCTTCTTACAAATACCTAGGAATTGTGATATTCATCACAAGCTCAAGTGGAACCATAGCATTGAGAAAAAGATTAATGGAGGGTGTAAAGCTTATTTTGGTCTTGAAAATAATTATAAAGCATCAAACCTTGTGATGTGGTATAAAAAGAAGCTCCTCTTTAAAACTTTAATCACCCCTGTTATCTTGTATGGGTGTGAGGTTTGGGGTTGTAGCATCTCTAGAGAATCCTAGAGAAATATTGAGCAAATATAGAAGCATTTTATAATGTATAACCTAAAAATTAAAAGAAATGCACCCTACCCTTTTCTCCTTATAGAAGTGGGTCTTTCCCCTATCGAAAGCCTAGCTATCACTAGGCTCCTGTTGTACAAGCACAAAACCAATAACATGGGAGACCATAGACTTCCTAAGCTAGCTTTAAATTCCATCCAAAACCACCTAAGGCTCAAGCGAGGTTAGTATAAAGATACCAGGGCTTGGTTAAGCCATTGGGAGATCCACGAAAATGATGCATTACAAAATATTAATAACATTAAAAATATTGTTACTTCTAAGTTTAAAGAGAAAATGTGGTGTGAAAATGTGGTGTGAGAAAGATATAGAGGCTAAAACAAAATTAAGATATTATAAGGAGGTCATCAAACCTACTCTAGAAGATCAAAATTATCTCTTTGTTTTAACTAGTTCAAAGAAAAAAATTAATATAGCCAAGATAAGAATGAACTCTCATGAGCTCCATAGTGAAACAGGTCGTTGGGCAGTTCCTAAAACACCATGGGCAGGAAGGATCTGCTATCTCTGTGAGAAAATGAACATTGAGGATGGAAAACACTTCCTCTTAGAGTTCCCTGCGTACACCCACATTAGATCTCAGTTTCATAATCTTTGTTGCAATACTGGCCTTCCTAGCCTTTTAACTTGTCAAAATTATAGTGAGCTCATGACACTTCTCTCCAAGCTCTTTGAGAAATACAATTTTAAAACAAATTAAATAATTCATTTCTTTAGGCCTGGTAGACCAAAGTTTAGTCTTAGGAGACGTTAACCACCATCATCATATTAAACAAAATTAAGCATTTTAATATTTTTTAAGTTTTTTAAATTTAAATATAATTTTTTTTATATGATTCAAAGTTTTTTTCCACTTCAAAAGGTTTTCCTAAAAAATTTTATGTTCAAAAATAAAGTTTTTTATTAATTTTTTCAAATTTAAATATAAAAATTTATTTTTCATAATTTTAAGGTTTTTTTTTAAGTTCTTTTGAGTTCAAAAATAATATAAAAATTTATTAAATTTAAATATAAAGATTTTAAAGTTTTCATATAATTCTAATCTTTTAAAGTCTAAAATTATTTGTTCTAAAATTATATATATAAAAAATAAAATTAACCATTTTTTATTTAACCTTTGATGACGTAGAAGGCAACGTAATCACATTAATGCTAGAAACAACGTGTGCCATCTTTGATTGTGTTGGCATAAGTTTATATATATAATAAAACAAACATATTTTCTAAAAAAATTATTTAACCATTGATGACGTCGAAGGCAACATAACCACATTAATTTTATTAATGTGTGACATCTTTGTTTGTGTTGGCATATACTGGACATTATAGTAAAATGGCTTACTTTGGTCAATGATGTTTCATTTTAGTTTGGCAATAGTCAACCATGGCTTACTTTGGTCAATGATGTTTAAATTTAATTTGACAATAGTCAACCATCATTGTCTTTAGCGAGTCATGTTTGACTTTATAATGGAGATTGTAGTGAACTATGGCTGACTTTGGTCAACCACGTTTCACTTTAGTTTAACAATTGACAACAATGGTTTATTTTGGCAAGTCATGTTTGACTTTATCTTGGGAATTGTTGCAATTCAGCATAACCACCCATGTCACAATGTGACATAACCCTTGATGAATGTCAAATGCAACATAACTCTTGACAAACACCAAAATGTGACATAACCCTTTATCAATGTCGATATCACATTACATTAATTTTAGAAATAACCACATTAATTTTATTAATGTGTGACATATTTGGTTGTGATGGCATATAGTGGACATTGTAGCAAACCATGACTTACTTTGGTCAATGATATTTCATTTTAGTTTGGCAATAGTCAATCGTACTTGACTTTGGTCAATGATGTTTCATTTTAGTTGGACAATAGTCAACCATGGTTGTCTTTAGCGAGTCATGTTTGACTTTATAATGGAGATTGTAGTGATTAATGACTCACTTTGGTCAACCATGTTTCACTTTAGTTTAACAATTGTCAACAATGATTTATTTTAGCGAGTCATATTTGACTTTATCTTGGGAATTGTTGCAAAGAAACATGACCACCCATGTCACAATGTGACATAACCCTTGATGAATGTCGAATGCAACATAACTCTTGATAAAGATCACAATGTGACACATAAATCTTGACAAACATCACAATGTGACATAACCTTTATTGAACATCGAATATCACATTATTAATTTGTTGCATATTTGGTTGTATGAGCATATACTGGTAATTATAGCGAACCATGGATGGCTTTGGCCGATATATTAAATTTTATATTATAAATTTAGACATAAGGTAAAAAATCTAAGTTACTTAACTTTTACTCTTACTTTTTATTAGAAGCTTCCTTTTTATAAATCTTAGTCACACAAAATATAATCTTATATGATTTTTTGCAACTTTATTTTATAATT
The DNA here is from genome assembly GCA_001517045.1 of Pseudotsuga menziesii. Taxonomy (NCBI): domain Eukaryota; kingdom Viridiplantae; phylum Streptophyta; class Pinopsida; order Pinales; family Pinaceae; genus Pseudotsuga; species Pseudotsuga menziesii. The sequence goes on along the minus strand of LPNX010057226.1, from coordinate 60,297 downwards.
TTAAAAGTTATATTCTAAATATTTTAGGATTTGGTAATTTCTTCCTTATCATTTAAATAAATAGTTATTATTGGTACAATTATTTATGAAAGAATTTAAAAATGAAAAATGTAAAAATATTAAGGAAAGAAGACTAATGTTATTAAGAAAAAAATGGAATTATGATGTTCTGTGTAACTTCATTTTTTTAATTTTAAAAGTTATACCTTAAATATGTTAAAATTTAGAAATTGATATTTTAGGTTTAATTTCGTTTTTTAGTCAAATTTTATTAATATTATTTTTTTCATTTTTTAATTTAAAAACTATGTCTTCAATATGTTAAAATTTAGAAATTGATATTTAATTTTTTAATTTGTTATTTTTATCAAATTTTATTTATATTAATATTATTTGTTATTAATATATTTCATAAATTACAAAAATATTAATTCTTTATTATTATATATATTTTAATTAATTATATATAAAAATATTATTTATTTCTAAAGGTACAATAAATTAATTAATTATATATAAGAGTATTATTTATTTCTTAAAAAACATGAAGGTACATTATACTAATTAATTTTATATAAATATATATATATTTTTTTTATTCTCTTGAATATATATTATATATTACACCAAATTAAGTATGTAAACATTTTTATATCCTTCTATATATTTTTAACATTTTTTAAGTTAAAAAAAAATAACCATTTTAAAAAACATATATTATTTAAATTACACAATAAAGTCAAAAAAAATTTAGACAAAAGCTATGTTGTATATTTAAATTATTTAAATTTCAAACTTTTCATCAATATTTAAGTTTCGTCAAAAGCTATGTTGTATATCTGTAATTCACTTGTGTTTATGACATGAAACCTTGATAACCATATAATATATTTTAGATTGCTTTATATATAATATAAAATTTTCAACCAATCATTTCCCATATTTAATAAAATATTTCTAAGAATTTACAACACCGCTGCACATGTATGCTTTTAAGATTCCGTTGATTATCTAGTGCCTGGAATTATTATGATAATAATTATATTTATTGATTATCTAGTGCCTGGATTTATTATGATAAAGAGTGAATAATCAACATATCCATAACGTACTAAGTGCGTGTGCGACTTGAATTTTATCCTGCAACCTATATGCATGAACCTATTCAAATGTTATTTGTTAGTCATCAAATTAGAGCTGTTATTAAAAGAGTGTTCATAATCAACATACTAAAAGAGTGTTCTATTCCAATGTTATTTGATAGTCATTAAATTAGAGATGTTATTAAAAGAGTGAATAATCAACATACTTGTGCCTCACGGAGTAGTTCGGAACTTGAATTTCTGAAAAGGTTGGTTAAATGTGATGATGAATCATCACATTTTTTCAGGTATTTCTTGTTTTTGGGGTAGCGGGGCTCGTCAAAAGCATGCCGAGTGGGTACTCGTTGGATGCAGAATTTAATTCCGCATCCAAGAAGCTCTTCCGATCGAAATTTGAGTAAAAACACAGGGAGACATGTCGAAAATACGAATCAAAAAGTAGTTTTTTTTATGATACCTATCCCAAAATTTATATTAAAATATTGTTTAAGAGGTGCTCCCTTTTTTAATTTTAAATCATTTTGATTGGCTAATACATGATGACATGGAATTTGTATTATTTTTGGAAGGCCCATTTTAAATTGAAATTTCCTCTAATGACTGATGTAAAAGGTCGTGTAAATTTCATGAGGTAAACCCTTGATTGTAAGTTGGGTCAATAACACCCAGAAAAGATGAATATGATTATTATTGTGAATTTTACCTAGGTAGATTGGCCTAGTTAGGTAAAATGTCAGTTGGGAAACTAGTATAAATATGGAGGCACCCTCCCTCATTTATACACACCCACTCACACTTGTATTGCGCAAGAGAGAGAAAGAAGGAGAGATAGAGAAGGAGTAGGAACGGTGTCTTTGGTGTTTTAGCTCTTATGCTTGGGGTTTGGTCTCTCTATCCATGAGACCTTGTTCTTTTGTCATTACATATTAGTAATCTATATTGAAAAAGTTTTGCTCGATTTTTTCCTTTAGGGTTTTCCCAGAATAAATTGATGTGTACCTTGTGATTGTGCTTCTTTAAGTGATCCTCTTTATGATGTTATTATGAAAATGCATTAAATGCTAGAATCAAGTTAGGAATTAATCTATGAAACCATATAAAAATTAACATACCTTATACATATAGTAGGTCCTCGAGCTCCAATCCCCTACTCGTTATCCTCCTACAAGACCAGACCTTATTTGATGGATCACCTCCTTCTTCCCGGTGCTACCCTTGGGAAGGGGAACTAAGAGATAAATTGACGTTAGTGAAACCTCAAACTTCAGATAAGTGCAGACTTGTGGGACATTCCCTCATCTCATGATATTTCAATGACATGGCCAAACCAAATCCCCTTCTAGGTTACATATGAGATCCCCCTAACCTTGTCGATGAATTACCTCTACTAGTTAGCAGTATAATGGATGATCTAGGAACCCCACCAGGCCCCCCTCGAGAAAACCAACTATAATTAGCTTTATTTAGTCATTCTTGGATGGTAGCAGATAAAAATCCATTCGATAAAATATCCACTTCCTTTCTTCTAAATACTATTTCCCTTGTATCTTCTTCTCCTATGATATACCCCATCATGAGTGTAGGGTGCTTGCACGAAGTTGGTTCCAATTTTTAGTGCCACTTGAGAAATTAGAAACACACTTCCGAAGTGCAAATCAAGAACGCATATGCGTTATTGATGGTACATTCGGAATAACCCAAGCCCAAACACAAGGCTAAGGTTCGTAAAGAAGTATCGCATATGCGTTTTGTAAATGTTAAATATTGCATATGTGATATTTAACATTTACAAAACGCATATATCGCATTTAAGAAAGTAATAGGTAACATTATGTGTATATGCATGGAAAGTAATAGGTAACATTATGTGTACAAAATAATTAAGACAATAGAGTTTTTTCTTGATTTTAATCAACAAGTTCTTTTAATATTACCATTTTTTCTAGCATAGGTGATGGTGGAGCTCGTCTGAGAATCACTTCTCTAAGATAATCATCCAAGCAATAACACTACTGTGTAACAACAATGGCACTTAAGGAGGTAGTGTCTGGAAGAAAACCACCTCAATACCAAACACCACAAGAAGCCTATGTATTGCATTTGTTTCCAATTCCTCCTCGATGGGCAACCCATTTCTTGACAAACTATCGACATTTGTAACTTTCTACATGTATTTTCACATATTTTTTTTACCAAGGAGAAACAACCAAACGAAAACCCTAGTTCAAGTTTCATTTATTTCTTTTTCTATCACACCATCTCTATTTGGCTATACGTGTGACTACACCATGAAAATGCCAAAATTGGAGTGAGTATTCCTTCTTCAGTCATTTAAAAAGGAGTCGCATAGCCTCGCAAAAGGTTTAAGTTGCATAGCGTCACCTGAATCTTCTTCATCTTCTATTATTACAAGATGCATAACCTATGATAAATGGCCAAAATGAAAGGCCCTAGTTCATGTTTCAAATATTAATTTTTCTATCACACCACTTGTATTTCTCTACACATGTGACTACTTCAATGACATGCTAATGAAAGCGTAGAGGGTATTCCTTCATCCATTATGTAAAAAGGACTCCCATAGCCTCACAAAACTTTCAAGTTGTGGAGTGTCACTCAAATATCCATGTTCTATTTGTGTTGTTAACACCACTCTTAATGGAAATCTCTAGTAATTTAAGTAAGAAGCTTAAGGAAATAATTATTATTTCATGCTAGCTTGGAATCAACAGATATTGAAGCCTCCACAAAGATTTACTCTAAATATATTGCATCCTCTACTTGTTATCGACAATATGACTACTTAGTTTTCTTATTTACTCCTGTAAATTTTTGTCAAGTTCATTTGTCGTTACCCGTCTCTCATAAATTTTCACTGAAATTTTAGTAACCTCCTTCTCATCTTTATTCAAGTTCATGCTTGTTGGATAAAACTATTTTAGGCATATCTTGTTTGTATTCCCAAACTAAATTAATCCTTCAATTGGTTTGGGTGGCCATTACTATGGCTCCAAAAACATGTTTGTAAATTTAGAGTAGTAACAATATGTTTACACCAACATAATGAGAAAAATAACCTTTCTAGTTGCATGCTTCACATTACCAAAAATATTTTATAGACTACATAAAGTGACTTACAATCCACTAAAATGACTTATAGACTACTAAATTTTAATTCTTTTATTTAATTATTTAGGTAGGAAGAAGGATGGGGCATATGCGATATTTCACATTTACAAAATGCATATGCGATATATTACATATGTGATACTGAAAACAAAAACAAAAAACAAAACAGAGACCGCATGCCTCAAATATCATTTGCACAGTCGAGGATCGGGAGAGCGAAAAATCGCGTGGGTGAAATAACGTAGAGGCGATTTGTGTTTTAGCTTTTGGAGGTCAAGTTTGAGGTCGAGTTAGAGGTGGATTGGCTCCAGTGGCAGGTAAATGCTCTTATCCATTTCAGTTAGTCTTCAATTCTTTATTGTTTTCCATAATTTCATAGTTTTTATAATTATTTTAAACAAATTTAATAAAAATAATTGAATGAAATCAAAGAATGATTAAGTAAAATAACTTGTATTTTTTTGTTTAAAGATTAACAGATAACAGAAATAAACAAGACAATGTGGAAAACCCACCCTCTAATAACCCACAACCTATCCCAAACATGAACCCAAACCAAAACCCGGAGGGGGAACAAGATCGAAACTCACATATTATTGTGCGTTTGGTGTCATTGAGGCGCCTTAGCTCATCTATCAGAGGGGAGGATCGTTTGAGAGAGTCTTTAGCTGATGCATTGGACACAATAACAAACGCAATTACCGAAGCCCAAGGAGCTCTGTATAACATTAGCTCATACAGAGAATACATGAGGCAATACTACTCCTATGGATTGAGATATAAAGACATCAAATCCCTTAAAATTACAAAAGACCAATTATTTTCATTATTCCGAGACCCTAGCACCGGATTGGTTCCACCCACTAGTCGAGCACACATTTCCATAGACTGGTGCATTGAACCAAATATAAAGGCCAATTGGATGGATCGTTGGTATATGGTCTTTGATGAAGACACTCATGGGAATAGGGACATCCCATTTTATTTCCTTAGGAAGTTATACGCACAATTCATCCTAGGGAAACATGTTAACTACTTCGATATCTTAGGCTTCCAGGGTGTTGGTCATGGGATGCCCCAAGATAGGGAAGGGGCCAGGATGAATCCTAACCGTGTGCCATGTCCTCCACGCACACCAAAACCCCCTCGGCTATATCCTCCTGCGGGTCCTGTGATTGAGGATACACAAGAGGCATTATTTGACTTGGCAGATACATTGCTTCAACATGGGACTGATGTCCAAGACAATGTAGACCAAGGGGTTGGCACTTCTAAGACGAGCCCATCTACAGATCACACAGGAGATGCAGAGCATTCAGAGTATCATGTTACTCCACACCCTTGCACATTGTGTGGAGGCATATGCTATGGCCCTGCTTCAGACTTTCGAGACGATGGATTACTTCTCTTTGTAAGTAAAACTCATTATTTTCATATTATATTTTGTTTCATATCAAAATTTTCAATTGTTTCACAATTTATTTCTATTTAATTATCTAACAAATTATGTGAACAAATATACAGCTAGTGTCCCATGGCACACCAAAGTCGCATAGTCCGCCGATCAATGTTGAGAACATTGATGCGGCTGTCAATATTGCATATGGGTTTGGTTCTTCACCAATAGGGGTAAGAACTATACTTGTTAATTTCTCTACGTTATTTACATATTTATAGTATAGATTGTAACATTCAATACATCCTAATTTTGATACAACATGTTTTATGTAGGGTGATCAAGATCAGTACATTGTATCTCAGCATATTCCCTCTCATGCAGAGGTAGATTCCCAAACACAGGTATTATTTTAAATATGCTTTTAATTATTCTTTTAATTATGTTTCGCTTTCTTTGGAAAAACAATTTTTCGTCCATCATGTATATGTCTCGTTTTCTTTGAATTGTCTGACATTGACATATGTTGTGTTATGCAGGGAACCATTGAGCCATTGGTGCTTGAAGAGCACCAATGTGAGGTTGTTGCCGACCCACCTCTTCCCCCCCCACCGGGTACATGTATGCTTTGCTTTCTTTGAAAACATCATTTTTCGTACATGTAGTATATATGTTTAAGATTCTTTTTATTATCTAAATTTGACATATGTATCGCTTTAACATATGTTACTTTATGCAAGAACCTATTGAGACAGTGGTGCTTGAAGAGCATCAAAGCGAGGTTGTTGTCAACCCACCTCTTCCCCCCAGCCAGGTACATGTATGTTTCACTTTCTTTGGTAACATCATTTTCCATCCATGTAGTATATATGTCTTTGATTCACTATTTTATCTGAAATTGACATATATGTTACTTTATGCAAGCCCCTAGTGAGGCACCGGTGCATGAATAGCACCAAATCGGTGACCCACCTTTAACGAGCCAGCAGGTATGTTTATGTATCGCTTTCTTTGTACGTTTGTGTATCGCTTTCTCTAATTTGATGCTTGAAGAGAACCAAATTGGTGACCCACCTCTTCCCCACCAAGATACATGTATATTTGTTGACATTGACATATATATATTTTTTATGCAGCTTGATAGTGAGCAAGTGGTGCTTGAAGAGCACCCAATCAGGGTTGCTGTTAGTGAGGCACCTTGACCCACCATTACTTACTCACGTACAATGAGTAAAAAGTGTTATTTTGGTTTTGGAATTTGAACAAATGTACATAGAATTTTTAAAGGTTGGTAAATTAACTTACAAAATTTGGTTTTTCTACAGTCTCCACTGATGCAACCTGTCCCTCTTGTTTAACGATGGGGATCACCAGTGAGCAGTCGGAAAAGAAAGCTAGACTTCTCCGAAGACATTGGCAGTGGCAGCGAAAGGGGGGATAACTAGAATAAATGTATAGGGGGCATACATAGATGTAAATTTTTGTTCATATACACACAGATGTACTTTTTGATCCACTATTTTGTATTATGGCCATTTGGCATGACAATTTTTGTAACATTATTTCGATACATACATAATATAAAGCGATGTTCAAATTTATACATATATGGTTGACTTGATCTTGGAACATGATATGTGTGGTTCACATGTGTGCTAACTTATGAATTTCCAAAACTTAGAGGAAGAATTTACAACTCATCAACTTTTTAACATTATGGCTATCCTCAACTTTTTTACATCATAACCATACCATACACTAACTAAATTACATACACTAACAATCATTACACTATGTCATGCATGGATGTGTAATATATACCATATCATACCCTACAATACCCTATGATACTAACATCATACAATTCTAACATACAATAACATACCCTACAATACCCTATGACACTAACATCATACCATACTAACATACCATACCATTGTAATGTACCATACACTAACATCATAACACTAAGTCATGCATGCATGTGTAATATACCATATCATACCCTACAATACCCTATGATACTAACATCATACCATACTAAAACACAATAACATACCCTACATTACTCTATGACACTAACATCATACCATACTAACATACAATAACATACCATAACATAACATACTAACATCATACCATACTAACATACCATACCATTGTAATATACCATACACTAACATCATAACACTAAGTCATGCATGCATGTGTAATATCCCATATCATACCCTACAATACCCTATGATACTAACATCATACGATACTAACATACGTCATACCCTACAAACCCTAAATTGGTTGAAGTAAACCCTAGTTCCATCTCATTATTTGTCAACCGTAGTGATAGCATGCAAAGTGGTGTTCATGAAAGCCTAGTTGGTTTCCGATTTGTAAATGGCCATGTGTTTCTATTTCCCTCTCCTAACTTTCAAATTTCTCACTAAACCCTAGTTCCATCTCATACCTTGTCAACCCTAGTTGGAGCATGCAAATTGGTGTTCGTGAAAGCCTAGTTGGTGCATGCAAGTATTGGTGATCATGTAAGCCTAGTTGGTTTCCTATTTGTACATGTCAATGTAATTAAATGTATATAACATAACATGATACAATAACATACCATACATTTACCATACTAACATACAGTAACATCATACAATGACATACATCATACATAACATATCATACATTTACCATACTAACATACAATAACATACCATAACATAACATACTAAAAATATACCATAACACTAATTCATGCATGCATGTGTAATATATACCATATCATACCCTATAATACCCTATGATACTAACATCATACCATACTAACATACATCATACCCTACAAACCCTAAATTGGTTGAAGTAAACCCTAGTTCCACTAGTGAAAAATGAGAGATTAGTGACTAGGAGACCAAAAATTTTGGTCACCATAATTTTTTTCAAGGGATAAATGACCAAAATTGATAACTTTAAGTGGGCCAACTAAAAAAGACCAAGATAAATGACCACTTTTGGTCACGGGATAAAACTAAAGTAAAAAATACCAAGATAAATGACCAAATTGGTCACGGGATATCTAGACTAAAAATGACCACATAACAATAGGTCATTTATTTGGTCATTTTTAGTTGTGGATCAGTTCGATAATAGAAAATTACAATTTTGAAAATGAATTTGTACATTTTACTAAATTCTAAGACCGCATATGGATCCAGAGACCCCCTATAACTTAGTAAATTGTAGACTGCCTCATGTGTCACAACTCCATTGTTGATACCAAACATCAATAAAAAAACATTTAGACATGTACATGAGGGGTTTTAGACGTAGTCACCAAAATTGTCTAAAATGTGCATTGTGAGACATTGCGACCTTGTGGCTCTGGTTAATTAAATTTATACTTAATAATCAAAGTTTAAATTTATGTATAATACATAGGTAGATTTGTTTTTTACATAATACAAATATGACATAATATACAATTTGTCCACTTTATTCTCTTTTAAATGGATGAGATGAATGCCATGTTGATTTAGCTTTAAACGATTGAGAGGATGAGTGCTAAATTTTATATATTAGTATAGCAAGTAACATGTTAAGCTCTAATTTACTTATTCATTATTTTAAGTGGATGGGATGAATGTCATATAGCTTTAATTTTTAATTTAATTTTATTATTATTTATTTAAAAAATCATAATTTTATTTTTCAGAAAGTATAAAATTAATATATAAATATATATATGCGTAGCATATATTCCAACAAAAGGTCTAAGATTTGATCTTAGAGAGTACATCTTTACTTTTTTATATACAAAAATGACATCATAGATGTTGTCAAAATCTATCCATATCTATCAAGAAGTGTCGAAATCCATCGTAAAGACAACAATAGGAAAGATGTATCCCATCTATAAACACCAGTAAATCCACTTAATGCTGACTAGAAATGACAAAATTTGTTGTTGAAGTAATTGTAGTGTATACGATGCATATGTAAAAGATCGAATGACCTGACCTACATTCAAAATCCACAGCCTTTCCATAAAAGGGCGATGATAATATTGGAAGATTTGGTTCTGGTTATGTTCTTCTACTTGAAATTGTCTTACAACTAGCTAGTTGAAGGCCCTGTTTAAAAAGGGTGTATGCAATTCTATTCTTCTTCTTGTAGACATGTATGTAGGAGAAGAAATTAAAATTTGATTTAATATCCATAATTTATTAAAGTAATGGAATCAATCTCTAGCATGTACACATCTTTGTGCACCATTTACTGAATTAACAACTGACATGGAGTCACTAGAGTCACCATAAACTTCTAGATTATGTACACATTTTTCTATAGCAAAAATCATTAGAATTTTAAGGGGTGAAAGCTGAGCATAATTGTTTGTTCTCTGCAAAAACCAAGGAAATCTTAAAGTTAATTTTTGATAATAAAAAAGGTGAGTGTTATTTTTTACATTGATCTTGTAAATGACACACACACATATACAGTAGGGAAATTGACATTTGGGGCAAGGCTTGTACTTGCATTACACATGGTCGATTTTTGTCCACTACCACTATATCTCTAGGTGAACCTACACAACTTTTTG
>LPNX010057226.1:36566-49369 GCA_001517045.1 Pseudotsuga menziesii | reverse complement strand
AAAGCCTTTGTGCGAAGTATTTTTTTATAAAAGTTTGTTTTATTTCAAAGAGACTTGGCCCATGTGTTTTATTTCATGTATTGTATCATTCTCCATTACCTCTTGGTTTTCTTAACCACCTTCCTTATGGGTGCTTAAGGATATTCACAGGAAATTTTAGTATCTTGACATCTGGGGAAGCTAATCTTCTTTAATCTCCCTAGACAAGACTCACAGATTGGATAAAACAATAGGGACCCCATTTAGAAGGGCATCGAAATCCTTTTAATCAGTCATAATGTATAGCAATTTCAAGGAGCAAGCCATATAGTATGTTCGGCAGGAAGTGTAGGAGGATAATGCTGGAAAGTATTCCAAGGAATCCCCCTATACATGAATTCCCTCGAATACTTCAGAACCCATCTCAAATATGAGAAAAACCCCAAGATCAAAGAGGCCATCACCCAGAAATTCACAGATTACTTGAGGAGGGCGGAGGAGATTTGAGTTGTGTTGGATGAGGGGTTGAGTTCGAGGCCTACTTCCAACGGGGATGTAACCGTGGCCACAAACCCAAATAGAAGCTGGGAGCCAAAGGGGATGGAGATGCAGATGGAGAGGATCCAGATAAATCCTAGCTCCTTCCAGGGCTCTAGTCATCCATCAGCCGGGAAACACCCAACATCAAGTAGACTGATGTGGCAGGCCTAGAGAGTTCCAAGCAAGCCTTGCAAAAGGCTGTCATACTACCTGTCAAGTTCCCCTAGTTATTCACAGGAAAGTTTTTATTTTTATTTTTTTAGCTATGATCCAATCATTTTAAATACTCAAGTTGTTCAAGGTATTTAAAAGCTAAATGAAGTTATAAGCATAATATCTAGTTTTACAAACTTTTGTAGATGAGGGGCTTCTTTGCCATTTTTTTACAAATGGTTCCTTTATTCCTTTTTATTCAGGGTTGTAAAACTTTCAAAGTTATTTGTATAGAGTTTTCTATGAGGCAAATCATCGATGGGAAATCTAGAGTCTTTTTATTTGTTTTGCTATATTAATATTTGTTACAATTGGATGGATTATATACAGATATTGATATTAACATGTTTTTGAGATGGGTGTTTTTGTTTCAGTGTTTGGTTTTGTACGAATGTTGCATTTGAAACTTGACAAAATCTAAACATTTCTCTTCCCTCAGGGGTTCAAACCTAGGCCATTCCTCTAGGGTTTGAACTTGGGTCATTAATGTAGGGGCACCCAATCTCAACCACTAATATGTGTCCAACTGCCTCTGCTAGTTGTTTAGGTTCTTGGTTTCAATATAGGTGTTATTTCTCGTATCCTATTATTAGTCATAACTTTCAGTTAATACATTCAATATGGTGGACCTCATATGAAAAAATGTACAGTAATTTACACAATTTAAAAAGAATAAAAATTTATGATAATTTCAGCAAAATTATGAAATCTTCGTCAAAAGATACACATGTTTACAACAAAACTTAAATGCCTAAGCCCTAGCATTCCAAAACTCAACATACAAAATTCCATCTCTTGCTCGCTATTTTTTTACCTCTATTTTCCCTGATTATGAGTGAAGGGTACAATTTGGTCACACAGGTAGAGCCAGAAAAATCCATCGACAACATTGATTTTGTTAACCATAGTTTGAATTCTATCCTATTCAACAGAACGGTCAAGTAAAAGAAGGAAAAAGAATGGTGTTGACATGCAAAATGACTGCTTTTTGTTACTATGGTTACTATGTTGTGTTCGACCTATTTTTTGGATGTCTTGTCTTGATTTTGTCATTTTGTACCAAAGCTCTATGAGGTGTACATTTAAAGGCTTGATCCACATTTTTAGGCACCATTCATAACTTTTCATACTATAGGGTGTAATACTTCTCATTGTAAATTTTTGATATGAATAACATGTATCTACTTATATGTCCAACTAACCCTAGTCCTCTTAGCTTAGTCTTTCTAGAACATGACTGTTTTATTGCTGCCTATTAAGTCATATTTAACGCCTGTTAAGTCATCTTTAATGCATGTTAATTGTTTATTATGAGGTTTCTATAATTGTAACAATTTGTATAAATCAATCCATAGATGATAAAAAAACACTTCTTTCTGGTCTGCGTAGCTTACAAACCCATTGGAAATACTTACAAAAGCATCTTATAACTATCAATCTATCCAAGGTATTTTATGTCACAACAAATGAACTAGAAAATTTCATAATAGAGTTGTTCAAAGTTGACATACTTGTTTATGCTTCCAATTAAATTATGATTAAATATGTTTTTAATTTTGGTTACCAAAAAAGGTCCTATAGACAATGTGGGTGTAAAACATCATTGAAAGTTAAACATGTTCATAAGTGCAAAAGTGTCATATATTATAATGGTGTGCAGTGTACCAGAGGGATCTTTAATCCCTAATATTGGATACCTATTTTTTATGGTGGTCTTGTTCAACTCTAAGCAGTCCATGTACATATGTTGTATCATGTCCTTTGTGACAACTTCTGTCAACGTTTAGGGAGAGGTGCTTGCTTTAGTATGTCACATGTTTATCAACCTTTGGTGCTGTCGATTTATTTCTGCATTCTTCATTTTTGAGCCTTAGCATAGTTTCAAGTTTGGAAGGATTTCATTGTGCTACAGGTTGAAGTTATTTTTTATTACTCAAAATTTTATCAAAATCATGAACAACCAATCCTTCAGGTTTTTTTGTAGTCTTGTTTGTTAACTTATTCATGCTATTATTAAATTGCAGGTCCATTTGATTTTCTATGACTTGTACCTACAGTGGCTTTCTTGATCACTTCACATGGTGCAGTATCTAGTAATTCTCTTCATCATGCCCTATTTTCTTATAGTGCTGCATTTCTTTTGTTTATCAATTGACTTATTTATCGACTTTCTCAGTTTAGTCAAACTGTTAGCATGGAATGACTAACATAGTCACTTAGGTGTCTTTTTCTTTTGAGCTAACCATACTTTAATGCTGCAAATCCAACTATTATTGGATTCACAAGCCATTATCTACCTTTATGCATCATTTACGGTTAGGACTTTGAACAAGTTGAGTTCATTCTGTGTTGGCATGTGGATTCTGCAAATATATTTCAGTAAAACATGCTCCTCATCCTCATGTAGCTTAAATTTGATAATATACTAGTGGAATCTTTCATGACAATTTAACATCTACCATCCAGCTTTGAACTGCTACTTGATTTTTAGGATTTTCGAATAATCTGTATGATATAATTCCTACATCATCAGTTGTTGGAACTTGGAACTCCTCCCTACTTTTATTGAGCACTCAATCATGTTGCCCTTATTTCTCATTGAAAATACTCCACAATAACACGTTTAACTAGAAGTTTTTTGCATATATCAAATGTGAAAAAATGCTCCTTTACACTTTATATATCAGCCTAGATTCATCCTAATACTGGATCTACCATGTTCCAAGAGGGATCAAATCCTCAAGTTTTGCACTCTAAATATGGTTTTCACCTTGAGGGATTTGATCCCTCTTGGTGCTTGGTAGATCCAGAGTTAGGTGAGAAGGGATACAAATTTAATAATCTTCACAGCCTGGGGAGAAGCGGTGCCAACTAGGTCAAGAGCGTTGATAATTTACAAAGGGACAATCACATTTTTTTTCTACGATTAGCCATCTATTTGGAAGAGGAGGCATGTTTAGTTGCAGATATAATTCTTCTGGATAGCTTTGATCGTTACAGAATCGCTAGTAAATACTACATACCCAGTGGGCCTCCTAACATTGGGTCACTTATGTTTCAGCTGTATTATGAGGGGATCATTTTTAACAGTTACGATTTATTCAGTGCAGTTACAGGATAGACATATAAGGATCCAGGCCAATGTATTAACATAACAGCCAGTCTGGTTCCAACTACCCCAGACAGCTACCTTGTTGTTAACTGGTATGGAACCTTGAAATTTTACTAGGAAACGTGTCAGATCAGTCTGCTTGAATCACCTAATTCTACTTTTATCACCCATTTGTGATACAAATAGGGAAGCTTGATAAAAGAGAGAATATGTTTTCCAAAACTACGGTTTTCTTTCTGTTATTCACCAAAACATATTTGTAATTTATTATACCAGTTTAATATTTTCCACAAAATCTTGATAGAATCTATATAAAGGTACATAGGTTGCATCCTTTTCCCATCACCTATACCTATATTTTGGAAATGTTTTGTAATGCATCAAGCCCAATATTTCATTGTTTGATTTTTGGCAATAGTTCTACAATACATCAAGCCTAAGACCCAACTGTTTGATTTTGATTTTGACTTTGGAAACATGGTTCAAATGTAATTATGTTCTTATTAGGCACCCATGTTTTCAAATGTAATTATGTTCTTATTAGGAACCCATGTTCTTATGTGGTTCTGAAATAGCTGCTTATGAATCCATATCTTTAGATAACTAAAGCAGAAGAAGAGGAATGCTAATGTGAAATGAAATCCCACAGTAGTAAAATATCTTGCAACATTACATACATAATTACCAAATGACAAATCTGCCAATTGTTAGTTCATTTGTGATGTCAATAGAATATCATAGCATTTACCACAAGTTCCAGTCCCATAGGGTCTGCCCTACCTATATGGCATGAGTTCAATAATTGATGAGGCAGGATGTAAGTCCTGGGCGATTTTAGGGGAATATATACTTAGACCTGGCTTCTAATCCAAAAAGAACTGAGCTCATTGGGGTGTTGTAGATCAAAGTTTGTTTCTTCAAACATTCCAAATCACTGAACACAATCAATTTCCTTGGGCAAAGCTGCTATGTTAAGGCGTGTCCTTTTGTCAAAATCACCTTTGACTTGCACCTATTACTAACCACTTATTCATGCCTGTGAGGGAATTGATCCTTGGTGGGTGGCTTGACATGGCACTGTTTTCACATTTGAAGAACAACCCAATTGACAATTAATCACCTTGATCAACAGAGGAAGCATATGTTTTCTCTTATTAATTTGCAGTTTATTTGTCCATGTTGAATCAAGCAAGGTTATGAGGTGATCGTGAAAAATCAATGTGATGCCTTTTTCCATATAAGTGAACATAAGGATGAAATATCGTGTGTTGTCATTCTCATGGATGCTTATAACTTTTTGTTGGGAAGACTGTGGTAGTTTGATTGGTGCTTGATGCAAGATGGAAAGAAGAACATACACGATATTATGAAGGATGGAAAGCTCATATAATATTTTTTATTGGAGGATGAAGAACAATGTGAAGTATTGTTGGTGATGATCGAAGTGTCTGTAAGTGCAATTAAAGAGACAAAGGACTGGTATGTAGGTGTACAAAGGAAAGTAGCTAGGCATGCAAAACAATAGTTAAGCATGCAAAAGAATAGCTAGGCATGCAATGCAAGAGAGTGAAAATGAAGTAGAATGTTCCGGGAAGAATGAATTTCTTTATGAAAGTAAGAATCTACTCCAGGAATTCACAGATGTTGCTTATGAAGATGAATTCGTAGGACTACTAGCAAGATGCCTCTGTTATGAATCTTATGGTGCCCTAGTTTAGTGTGTATATACCTTAGTTGCTTCGATATGTTGTTCTCTCAGTCATCTGTGGTCGCATTTTCTAAAAGAGAGAGTAGAGCAGCAACAAAACACAGGAAAATATGCCAGTTTGGGAGGGTTTCTTATCTTTTATAGGTCAGTTGGAGTTTGACCTGAATGAATGTTGAAACTACTCATTTGAAGGTTGAGCAGAGTCAGACTCGTGCACTAGCAACCCTGGTAACACTGTTTTGTACCCTATATGTACATGTCATGTACAGAATAAAATGTTATATTCTTTTTCAACTCTTAAATAAAAGTTGTCTTGATGATTTTATTTGAAGTCAACAGCTCGCTTATTTTAGTACATCAGGTTTCACTGTCACATGATCAAGTATGTATGTACATATGTATACAAATCCCAAATATATATTTTTTCTTTTTCTATCACTGCCATTTGGTATATGACAAATACTCTTTGTTTGGGAGGAGGCATAAACTGGACTGTAAAAGAACAATTATAAGCTTTTACAGGTATATGAATTGAGATGATTGATGATTTGGTTGGTAAATGATAACACTCTTTTTTATAAAATACAGACATGGAGGTCAAGTTATCTAGAGGGCATACAGGGGATTCCTTTTGTCACATCCCCTGATGGAATTGTGGTAAATTCACAATTGAGATGATTGTTATTCCCTATGCTTCCAGTGTAGAACTGAACTTTTATCAGCGACTTTTCAAAGAAACCCATTTATTCTACCAAAGAATGAATACTTTGGTTCAAAATGTAATAGTTTAAATCACACTATACATAACATATATGCATATCACTTTTACTAATCAATTCCCATATGGGATTTGGCCTACATCAACCATCGGTTGAACAAAACTTGTCATCTTGTGTTCAAGAGCACAATGATGCAAGCATAATTTACGTTTGGTCAAATCATGCCATTGCTTTATAATCACAATTATGCTATTGAAATTTACTAATGCCTTCTATTATAAATTTTTAAAGTCTCTTTAACTTTGAAGTTTGTTAGCAACTTAATGCCCTAATTGCATGAACTAACTAGAGAAAATTTCTTGGTTAACACCTATGCTTATATGTGCAATGCATGTAGAAAAAATAATTGCAGTGTATTTATAGAGAAAATAATGTAGTTCTTATTATATTCATGTGATGAAACATTTGGCGAAGTCTTATGGATAGTGTGAAATGTTATCTAAAACCTTTATAGGTCAAATCTTGGTGAGGCAAACATGAAATTGTGGTAATTGTGATTACTTGCCTACATTCTTAATTCTAGTATAGAACTCCAGTATAAAGAGTGCATGTGGAAGGATTTTATTTAATTAATTGTTATGCTTGTTTACTCATAGTAAACATCTAGAAAGCAATCAAAACCAATCTGGAAACCATTTTCTTGCATGGTAGAATTGTTAATATGATTGTGCAATTAACATATAGTTTTTACAACTATCTTAGTGCAAGGCAAGGTGGGATATGTCCTTGGTTGATGCATAGTTATGTTTTGGAGTATTTTCTCTAAATCCTTATATGGGTGTCATAATGGTTAATGTCTATATCATTGGGCATAACCCATCCTCTAGATTGCCCGTAGTAAAAAAATGGTCGATTTAAATGTGTCCTTTAGATCCATGGCATGAACCAAGTCTAGAGGCTAGTTTGTGCTTTTTATTGAAGACTAATTTTATAGAAGTATCTATCTAGGAGAACCAGTTTATCTTGTTCTGCATGTGGCATGTATTGGAAATTATTGTTCTTTGCTTCTTAACATGTCAATGGATATTGGTATTCACAATTAATGTATGGATAGAATCGATATTTTCAAAATTAATTGTTATGCTTGTGTACTCATAGTAAACATATAGAAAGCAATCAAAACCAATATCAAAACCATTTTCTTGCATGGTGGAGCTATTAATATGATTGTACAATTAATATATAGTTTTTGCAACTATATTAGTGCAAGGCAAGGTGGGATGTGTCCTTGGTTGATGCATAGTTCTGTTTTGGAGTATTTTCCTCTAAATTCTTATATGGGTGTCATAATGGTTAATGACTAGATAATTGGGCTTAACCTATCCTCTAGACTAGCCCTAGTTAACAAATGGTCGATTTAAATCTGTCCCTTAGATCCATGGGATGAACCAAGTCCAGAGGTTGGTTTGTGTTTTTTATTGAAGACTAATTTTATAGAAATATTTGTTTAGGAAAACCAATTTATCTTATTCTGCATGTGGTATGTATTGGAAATTATTGTGCTTTGCCTCTTAACATGTCAATGGATATTGGTATTCACTGTCAATGGATATTGAAATAATTGTGTATTGATTTCTGTCACCAAAGTTGTCGAGAGATGAACGAGAGTAGGGCTAGTTCCTAGGGGTAAACATGGTTTCCCATCCGTATTTGTTTGTCAAAGGATCTCTTTTTTCACTGTCATTTTATTCTACTTGTACATATTCTAGCATGTGGCATACATCGACATTTTCTGGATTTCATTCATCTCCAGTAACAACCATGAAGTCTGTAATGTTGGGGGGTTTGAAGAGGATAGATGGTGTGAAGTGGTTGAAGCACCGAATGGTAGTTATGGATGGAAATATGAAGAAGCAACAGATAAAGGCATCGTCCTAGGAACATAATGGTACCAACACTTATCCAAGTACTCTGCAATATTAATTTTGATTCACCTAAAACTAGTTTCAATGGATATTTTGGGCTATGATAAATTTTTCTTTTAAATGGGCTTGGAAGATTATGTCCAAGAAGCCAATTTTTACAAAGTAGAAGCAACATTGAGGTAACTGTATGCATTGTTATTCTCAGATTGATTACTTATAGCACAAACTTTCACTTCTCGTGTACTGTTAACACTCCATCATGTGGATTTGATTTGATTTAACCTAAATTGGAAAAGTTACTGATTAAGTAATGTTTTATTGGGTGTTTTTAACATTGAAAAACTTTGAATGCCATGGTGGATCTCCCATGTTACTTTGGTGAGACTTCAACTTTCTCCATACTCTATTTGGAGAAGATTTGCATCATCTTATCAGCAGAGAAAAGGCACATATGTTTTGTATTATTGAAAATGACTATCGATGTGTACCATTTTCAAACTTGCATATGAAAGGTTTCTTAAACTTATGGAATGGATATTGCAGGGTCTATTGAAAATGGGGATTCATGGCGTAATTGTTTCTGATGTTAGAGGTTTTTGGAGCTCAGGGTGGATCTCCAGAGCGGCAACTAGGCATTTTCTTATGCAGCATGTGATCACTTTCTCTAGACTTATTGCATGCATCATGAATATCTGAGTGTTGTCTGTATAAGGGTATTAGTTAAATCCCTTAAAGCCATTGGTTCAACTCATATGGTGTCACAGTCTTCATGTAGAAGTGTATTCTTTGACACGGTTGCCAATTAGATTGTTGTTTTTTAGTTTTTGAAAGTACTTTCTTTAAACTCAAACAGAAGCATTTGAATTTCCCTAAAGACTTTCGGAATCACAGTTGACCGCATGCATGGAAAATGGTCCTCAAGGGGCAAATCACTGAACACAATCAATTTACTTGGGCAAAGCTGATATATCAAGGTGTGTCCTTCTATCAAAATCTCCTATGACTTGCACCTACTGCTAACCACTTATTCATGTCTATGAGGGAATTGAGCCTTGGTGGGTGGCTTGACATGGCACTGTTTTCACATTTGAACAACAAACCCATGGAAAATTAATCACCTTGATCAAAAGAGGAAGCATACGTTTTTGCTTATTAATTTGCAGTTTATTTGTCCATGTTGAATCAAGCAAGGTTATGAGGTGACAGTGACAAATAAATGTGATGCCTTTTTCCATATAAGTGAACATAAGGACGAAATATCGTGTGTTGTCATTCTCATGGATACCTACAATTTTTTGTTGGGAAGACTTGTAGTTTGATTGGTGCTTGATGCAAGATGGAAGGAAGAACATACACAGCATCATGAAGGATGGCAAGCGCATATAGTAGTTGTTATTGGAGGATGAAGAACAATGTGAAGTATTGTTGGTGATGATAAAATAGTTTGCAAGTGAAATTCAAGAGACAGAGGACTGCTATGTAGCATTACAAAGGAATGTAGCTAGGCATGCAATGCAATAGAGTGAAGATGAAGTAGAATGTTCCAGGAAGAATGAAGTCCTTTATGAAAGTAATAATCTAGTCGAGGAATTCACAGATGTTGTTTAAGAAGATAAATTGGTAGGACTACTAGCAAGCTGCGTCTGTTATGAATATTATGATGCCCTAGTTTAGTGTGTAGATACCTTAGTTGATTAGATATGATATTCTCTCAGTCATTTGTGGTTTCATTTTCTGAAAGAGAGAGCAAAGAAGCAACAAAAAACAGGAAAATATGCTAGTTTGGGAGGGTTTCTTGTCTTTTATAGGTCAGTTGGAGTTTGACTTGACTGAATATCGAAACTGCTCATTTGAAGGTTGAGCAGAGTCAAACTTGTGCACTAGAAATCCTGGTAACACTATTTTGTACCATATATGTACATGTCATGTATAGAATACAATCTTATTTTCTTTTTGAACTCTTAAATAAAAGTTGTCTTGATGATTTTATTTGAATTCAACAGCTTGTTTATTTTATTACATCAGGTTTCACTGTCACATGATCAAGTATGTATGTACATATGTATACTAGTCCCAAATATATATTTTTCTTTTTCTATCACTACCATTTGGTATACGACAAATACTCTTTGTTTGGGAGGAGACATAAACTGGATAGTAAAAGAACAATTATAAGATTTTCAAGGTATATGAACTAAGATGATTGATGATTTGGTTGGTAAATGATAGCACTCCTTTTTATGAAATACAGACATGGAGGTCAACTTATCTGGAGGGCATAGAGGGGATCCCTTTTGTCAAACTCCATCATGTGGATTTGATTTGATTTAACCTAAATTGGAATAGTTAATGATTAAGTAATGTTTTATTGCATGTTTTTAACATCGACAAACTTTGAAGGCCATGGCGCATCTCCCATGTTACTTCAGTGAGACTTCAACTTTCTCCATACTCTATTTGGAGAAAATTTTCATCCTATTATCAGCAGAGAAAAGGAACCTATGTTTTCTATTATTGCAAATGACTATGGATGTGTACCATTTGCAAACTTGCACATGAAATGTTTCTTAAACTTATGGAATGGATATTGCAAGGTCTATTGAAAATGGTGATCTGTGGTGTAACTGTTTCTGATGTTAGAGGTTTTGGAGCTTAGGGTGGATCTCCAGAGTGGAAACCAGGTATTTTCTTGTGCAGCATGTGATTACTTTCTCTAGACTTATTGCATGCATCATGAATATCTAAGTGTTATATGTATAAAGGTGTTAGTTACATCCCTTACAGCCATTGGTTCAACTCATATGGTGTCACAGTCTTCAGGTAGAAGTGTATGCTCTAACTCGGTTGCCAATTATATTGATGCTTTTTATTTTTGAAATTACTTTCTTTAAACTCAAAGATAAGCATTACAATTTCCCTGAATGCTTCGAGTATCAAGGGTGACTACATGCATGGAAAATGGTCCTCAAGGGGAAAATCACTGAACACGATCAATTTCCTTGGGCAAAGCTGCTATGTTAAGGCGTGTCCTTCTGTCAAAATCACCTATGACTTGCACCTATTTCTAACCACTTATTCATGCCTGTGAGGGAATTGAGCCTTGGTGGATGGCTTGACATGGCATTGTTTTCACATTTGAACAACAACCCAATTGACATTTAATCACCTTGATCAACAGAGGAAGCATATGTTTTAGCTTATTAATTTGCAGTTTATTTGTCCATGTTGAATCAAGCAAGGTTATGAGGTGACAGTGACAAATCAATGTGATGCCTTTTTCCATATAAGTGAACATAAGGATGAAATATCATGTGTTGTCATTCTCATGAATGCTTACAATTTTTTGTTGGGAAGACTGGTAGTTTGATTGGTGCTTAATGCAAGATGGAGGGAAGAACATACACATTATCATGAAGGATGGAAAGCGCATATAGTATTTGTTATTAGAGAATGAAGAACGATGTGAAGTATTGTTGGTGATGATCAAAGAGATTGTAAGTGCAATTAAAGAGACAAAGGACTGGTATGTAGCTGTACAAAGGAAAGAAGCTAGGCATGCAAAAAATTAGTTAAGCATGCAAAAAAATAGCTAGGCATGCAATGCAAGAGAGTGAAGATGAAGTAGAATGTTCAAGGAAGAATGAAGTTCTTTATGAAAGTAATAATCCTCTCCAGGAATTCACAGATGTTGCTTAAGAAGATGAATTGGTAGGACTAATAGCAAGATGCATGTGTTATGAATCTTATGATGCCCTAGTTTAGTGTGAAGATACCTTATTTGCTTCGATACGCTATTCTCTCAGTCATATGTGGTCGCATTTTCTAAAAGAGAGAGTAGAGCAGCAACAAAACATAGGAAATATGCCAGTTTGGGAGGGTTTCTTGTCTTTTATAGTTCAGTTGGAGTTTGACCTGACTCAATGTCAAAACTGCTCATTTGGAGGTTGAGCAGAGTCAAACTTGTGCACTAGCAAGCCTGGTAACACTGCTTTGTACCCTATATTTACATGTCATGTATATAATACAATCTTATTTTCTTTTTGAACTCTTAAATAAAAGTTGTCTTGATGATTTTATTTGAAGTCAGCAGCTTGCTTATTTTAGTACATCAAGTTTCATTGTCACATGATCAAGTATGTATGTACATATGTATACCAGTCCCAAATATATATTTTATTTTTCTATCACTGCTATTTGGTATATGAAAAATACTCTTTGTTTGGGAGGAGGAATAAACTGGACATTAAAATAATAATTATAATCTTTTCCAGGTATATGAACTGAGATGGTTGATGATTTGGTTGGTAAATGATAGCACTCTTTTTTATAAAATACAGACATGGAGGTCAACTTACCTAGAGGGCATACAGGGTATTCCTTTTGTCACATCCCTTGATGGAATTGTGGTAAATTCACAATTGAGATTATTGTTATTCCCTATGCTCGGAGTGCAGAACTGAGCTTTTATCAACGACTTTTCAAAGAAATCCATTTATTCTAAAAAACAGTGAAGAATTTGGTTCAAAATGTAACAGTTTAAATCACATTGTGCATAACAGAGATGCAGATCACTTTTACTGATCAATGCCCATATGAGATTTAGCCTT
>LPNX010057226.1:22097-36329 GCA_001517045.1 Pseudotsuga menziesii | reverse complement strand
TGTAGAAAAAATAATTGCACTGTATTTATAGAGAAAATAATACAGTTCTTATGATATTCATATAATGGAACATTTGATGAAGTCTTATGGATAGTGTGAAATGTTATATGAAACCTTTATAGGTCAAATATTGGTGAGGAAAACAGACAATTGTGGTAATTGTGATTACTTGCCTGCATTCTTAATTCTAGTATAGAACTCCAGTATAAAGAGTGCATGTGGAAGGCTTTTATTTAATTAATTGTTTTGCTTGTTTACTCATAGTAAACATCTAGAAAGCAATCAAAACCAATCGGGCAACCATTTTCTTGCATGTTGGAATTATTAATATGAGTTTACAATTAATATATAGTTTTTGTAACTGTGTTACTACAAGGAAAGATGGGACGTGTCCTTGGTTGATGCACAGTTATGTTTTGGAGTATTTTTTTCTAAATCCTTATATGGGTGTCATAATCATTAATGGCTAGATAATTGGGCATAACCCGTCCTTGATATTGGCCCTAGTCAACAAATGACCAATTTAAATCTGTCCCTTAGATCCATGGCATGAACCAAGTCCAGAGGTTGGTTTGTGTTTTTTTATTGAAGACTAATTTTATAGAAGTATCTTGGAGAACTCGTTTATCTTGTTATTGATGTGGCATGTATTGGCAATTATTGTACTTTGCTTCTTAACATGTCAATGGATATTGGTATTCACAATTAATTGTTATGCTTGTTACCTCATAGTAAACATCTAGAAAGAAATCAAAACCAATATGGCAACCATTTTCTTGCATGGTGGAACTGTTAATATGATTGTACAATTAATATATAGTTTTTGGAACTATCTTAGTGCAAAGCAAGGTGGTATGTGTCCTTAGTTAATGCACAATTCTGTTTTGGAGTATTTTCCTCTAAATCCTTATATGGGTGTAATAATGGTTAATGGATAGATAATTGGGCATAACCCATCCTCTAGAATGTCCCTAGTAAA
Organism: Pseudotsuga menziesii; assembly: GCA_001517045.1. Taxonomy (NCBI): domain Eukaryota; kingdom Viridiplantae; phylum Streptophyta; class Pinopsida; order Pinales; family Pinaceae; genus Pseudotsuga; species Pseudotsuga menziesii. The sequence goes on along the minus strand of LPNX010057226.1, from coordinate 35,350 downwards.
CAAATGGCTGATTTACATTTGTCCCTTAGATCCATGGCATGAACCAAGTCCAGAGGCCGGTTTGTATTTTTAATTGAAGACTAATTTTATAGAATTATATGTTTAGGAGAACAAGCTTATCTTGTTCTGCATGTGGAATGTATTGGCAATTATTGTGCTTTGCTTCTTAACATGTCAATGGATATTAGTACTCACAATTAATCTATGGATAGAATCAATATTTTCAGAACCAGAGTTGGTTGACCCCTGACTTTGGAACTAGTTAAAAAGGGAAATAGAATCAATATTCTCAAAACCATAACCTATGTTCAACTTTCCCATGAAATTACATTTCTATTAATTGAAGGAAGCTAAGAAAGCAATACCTGTAACTGTAAAGGTCAATGTAACTCCTTTGTTAGAAGAGAAAATAGTTGATGAGGAGCCTTTGATTAATGCCAATAAAATAGTATGTGAGCTTACCCTTGTCTTTTGTTATTTATTTTAAGCAATTTTTTGATGTGAGAAACAACACCTGTGTCTGGAAATACCCTTTAATGGCTCCATAATCCCCAAGGAATTCATCTGAGCATTTATCTATCAAACACTACTATGTTGTTTGGTATTGCAGTACAAGATCATGAGCTGAATAGGGTTTTGTTATTTTCCAGGAGGCAAATAATGCTTTTAAGGAACTTCTAGAATCTGCACATGTAGAAGCTGGTTGGACTTGGGAGCATGGACCGTTATCATTTTCTAAATTATGTCCCATATTTTTTGGTTTTGCTTTTGTTCTAAAGGAATATGAAATCTCTATCTAATCATCAATTATAAGGAATGTGTGTAATCATCAATGGTAAGCAATATGGAGTACTCAAAACCCTTGGAGAGTGTAAACAAGATTTCAATGAAGTATGAATTATGGTTCTTCCTTGAGCATATAGATTATGTCTTACAAACATGGACTCAAAAATATCACTGAATCCAAGGATATGATTTAGGGGCATAGTGTCATGTATAGTATAATTGTTGTGCGAGTGATTTTGGACTATCTTGGTGATGTAGTATTTCTACTTTACTGTTAATTTGTTTTCTACTGAGATTTCTTTATTGGATTTTGAAGGAGTCAACTTAACTAAGTGGGACATTGAGTATGAAGAGCTTGTTGCTGAGGATTTTCCATTGATTATGAAGATCCTTCTAGTAAGGCTTTCAAGCTGCTAAGTACAGGTTAATTGAAGCTACTGCATGGGGATCTAAGTATGGCTTAGCAGCCAAGTACAAGTGTGATGGTTTAGGCATTGTAATAATTTGAAAATTCGTCGATATGCTAGATGATTTTTATGTAAAGTTATATGGAGACAATTTATGAGAAAACTCATATTTATTGTAATCCTTAACATTTCATATAATATAATTTGTGCGGATTAAAACTTATATGGTTGTACTTTATATTATTTATAAGTGCTGTAACTAACTAATTAATGTGACATTGCATAATTCACATGTGTATTAGATGATGACAAATAGTGTATGATTCTTTTTTTAATTTAAACATAATATCATATTAAAAATTTATATTGATTAATAAGGACACCATTAAAACTACTAAAATATAATAACTACACAACTAAAAATGACTAAATTAGTGACCAGTAAATGAAATTAATGACCAAAATTTGCATATAAAATAATCAAAAAATGAAAGATACGTGACCAAACAATGATATATAAATGACCAAAATAACAACCAAAATTTGAATATCAATGACCAAAAAATAGGTTTGGTGTCTAATTTACGGTCTTTTATTACACGACCAAATTTGGTCATATTCTAGTTTGTCATTTGGTTATTAATTTGGTCATAAATGTAGTCATATATTTGGTCATTGATTCAAATATATGACCAAATTAATTACCAAATATATGACCAAATTAATGACCTACTCACAAGCTATAAATGACCAAAATAAAAATGACCAATTTTGGTCGCGTAATAAAAGACCGTAAATTAGCCACCAACGATCGCCAAACCAAAAGTGGTCATTGATATGTGGATTTTGGTCATTTTTTTGGTCACTAATCTCTCATTTTCCAATAGTGTTCCATCTCATTATTTGTCAACCGTAGTGATAGCATGCAAAGTGGTGTTCATGAAAGCCTAGTTGGTGCATGCAAGTATTGGTGATCATGTGTTTCTACTTCCCTCTCAGAACTTGCAAATTGCTCACTAAACCCTAGTTCCATCTCATACCTTGTCAACCCTAGTTGGAGAATGCAAATTGGTGTTCATGAAAGCCTAGTTGGTGCATGCAAGTATTGGTGATCATGTGTTTCTACTTCCCTCTCAGAACTTGCAAATTGCTCACTAAACCCTAGTTCCATCTCATACCTTGTCAACCCTAGTTGGTGCATGCAAGTATTGGTGATCATGTGTTTCTAGTTCCCTCTCCTAACTTGCATGATTGCTCAGTAAACCCTAGTTCCATATCATACCTTGTCAACCCTAGTTGGAGCATGAAAATTGGTGTTCATGAAATCCTAGCTGGTGCATGCAAGTATTGGTGATCATGTGTTTCTAGTTCCCTCTGCTAACTTGCAAATTGCTCACTAAACCCTAGTTCCATCTCATACCTTGTCAACCATAGTTGGAGCATGCAAATTGGTATTCATGAAAGCCTATTTGGTGCATGCAAGTATTGGTGATCATGTATTTCTAGTTCCCTCTCCTAACTTGCAAATTGCTCACTAAACCCTAGTTCCCTCTCCTAACTTGCAAATTGCTCACTAAACCCTAGTTCCATCTCTTACCTTGTCAACCCTAGTTGAGAACGCAAATTGGTGTTCATGAAAGCCTAGTTGGTGCATGCAAGTATTGGTGATCACGTGTTTCTAGTTCCCTCTCCTAACTTGCATGATTGCTCACTAAACCCTAGTTCCATCTCATACCTTGTCAACCCTAGTTGGTGCATGCAAATTGGTGTTCACGAAAGCCTTGTTGGTGCGTGCAAGTATTGGTGATCATGTAAGCCTAGTTGGTTTCTGATTTGTACATGGAAATGTAATTAAATGTATATAACATAACATCATACAATAACATACCATACATTTAACATACTAACATACAATAACATCATACAATACCATACATCATACATAACATATCATACATTTACCATACTAACATACAATAACATAACATACTAACAATATACCATAACACTAATCCATGCATGCATGTGTAATATATACCATATCATACCGTACAATACCCTATGATACTAACATCATACCATACTAACATACATCATACCCTACAAACCCTAAATTGGTTGAAGTAAACCCTAGTTCCATCTCATTATTTGTCAACCCTAGTTGGTGCATGCAAATTGGTGTTCATGAAAGCCTAGTTGGTGCATGCAAATTGGTGTTCATGAAAGCCTAGTTGGTGCATGCAAGTATTGGTGATCATGTGTTTCTAGTTCCCTCTCTTACCTTGCAAATTGCTCACTAAACCCTAGTTCCATCTCATACCTTGTCAACCCGAGTTGGTGCATGCAAATTGGTGTTCATGAAAGCCTAGTTGGTGCATGCAAATTGGTGTTCATGAAAGCCTAGTTGGTGCATGCAAGTATTGGTGATCATGTAAGCCTAGTTGGTTTCTGATTTGTTCATGGCAATGTAATTAAATGTATATTAAACTAAAAACATCAAGAAATATAAATTTCAACAACTCCAGAGCTTGTTATTTTCTGAACTCTATTTGGTGGTGCCTAAAGACACCATTCTTGGCGCCTCCAATGTGTTGTAGATAGTGTTTGTATCCTAGGCACACAAAAGGCTAGACATTAGTAATATCATAAGAAAGAAAAGAAAACCCAATGAAAATGTGCAAACATTATTTATAAATAACTCACCCGAGGTTGTACGATCGTGTTTATAGTGTCTAGTATCCTCTGAATAATATTATGTCGGTGAATGGTATCTGTCAATCACATGTTTATTACATTGGGAATAAAGTAAGGATAAATAATTGAAATTGTGCTTCAGAATTCACTTTAAATGTTAAATAACGCACTTGACAATGCACTCATACAAGTAGGCCATCCAGATCATCTCTGGTGCCGATGGTGTCCATCAATCTTTCGTGCTCTATATGAGGTAGCAAGTATCATACATGTGACCTATTTTTGTGACCAAGTGTACGTAGCTTGATGTTTATACCAACTACTAGGTTGGTGAAGTGGTATACAATAGCTCTTGGTCTATACCCACCCTTCCTTTTCTGTTGTGTTGCAAGTGTCAAGTACTCCCCTTTTATAACCATCAATTCAGGTCGGAATTCAATATTTTCATCATCTGTAACAGGTTCTATAATGGTTTGTTTCCCCTCTAAGTAATGTGCCAACCAATAGTCAGAACCCCATTCATTATTTTTTGGGGCAACAACTGCATATATCTGACCTGTGAAAGGAAATAGGTGGAGTTAACAATACATTTTGTAAATAAGGTCTTGCATTTCTTATTTCTACATAAATTAAATTCTACATAGGTCGAGTAAACAATACATAAATGCATTTTCTTATTCAGGTACTACTCATGTACCTGCTTGTATGAGATCCGATATGTGATCATAGTCTGTAGAATTATGTGCCTGATCATCTTCCAAATGGTCTATTTCATTAACCCCGTTGAAATTGGTGCCAAGTGTCACTCTATACCATGTATCAACGGTATCCGTATCCTCACAATCATCCCATTCAGCGATGCTACAGGAACTGCAAAAGCAAGCCTTCAATCTTGTCCAAATTTGTAGGGCCGAGTTGTCTGAGCTTCTAATTGAATGAAACTATCAAGTTCCATGCACTGTGTTCACCCGTTGTGTTTATGATCGGTCCACATTTGTCACCTCCCAGAATATTCTTCGCACTAAGTGTTTCCTTGTTGCTTGTTCTCCCATGACAGATGCACACCATTCGACTATAGATGCAGCGTCTTGAAGGTGAGCACCTGTAAACTTCATCTCTTCCCTTCGAAGGGCAGTTTTAATGCATGCACTGGCACCATCGTGATCTCTTTTTCCATGACCAGTTTCAAAGTAGTTCCATACATGCGGCACCTTGTATTTTATGTGCAACAAACACAACCATTCAAATACATGTGCATTCTTGAACTGTCCAGCACAACCATCTGACCAAATGAAATGACGATAAAATGGTATATCCATAGCTATCACATGATCATAGAATAATTTAAAGCAATGTTGCACGTAATGGATGTCCTGGGTCCGGTTGTCACTTATGTAGAAGTGACTTTCTTTCAGTATCACATGTTTCTCTTCATTGCTATCTTGCCCATGTCGATACGTGATATGCACCTTTATGCTCACCTGCTTTGAGTGATAGTATTGACTTTGAATTTCATTTTTTGGTTGTAGGGTGTAATTTTGTGCAAAGTCAACCACTGATAGTATTTCTCCGAGAGGGAAGGTGTCCCGACATATTCTGAATTGCTCATCTTGCCACCATGCCATATCGACATGTTGAATGTACATTTGGATCTTTCCACGAAACTCTGGAATAAAATCACATACTCGCACCTGGTACATGAATATTAATATGTCAATATTCAACAATTTACTTGTGAAGTCACCAATTTAATCTTCCTGCTTTCTTTCCCATCATGTAGCTAATATGTCTCATATTGATAGTTCTGCTTCTCGACAATTGCATTCCCAAATGCTTGATCTTCACTTTCATGGATGCAATCAGACCATATTGATAGACCGCCACAATTGTTGCAAGAACCATCTACACATTGTTTTGAGTAACGTGTCTACCCATCTTGCCTTGGAAACATTATGCTATCGATGAAATCTCTGGATGACATTGGTGGTACTGTACTTGAGCATTCCTGCACATGGTTAAGATGCAAGAAATGATCTATATGTGAAAATGTATGGTAATATAGGTCAAACTCTATGTGGTGTCGACAACAACAAGTGTTTCATATGGTATTAATTCTAACATACCAAGGCTTGCATTTTTCAAAATATCTTTGCCCTAGCCTTAGCTCTATGTGGGAAAATTTAAACATCTCGAACAGTTGAGTTTGTGTCATGTCAAGATAATGTTTAACATGAGGTCTAGTGTTTCTAGAACCCCTACAATGTTTTAACACATCCTTCGTGTTAGAATAAGGCCTAGTGTTATCATGCCAAAACGTTTGCACTAGGCCCTTCACTGCTTCGACTAACTTCATGTCTTTATGGGGCAACCTACTGCTAAATGCCCATAATGTTTCCATTTGCCCCTCTACATCAAGGTTGTCTCTTCTTACTGAATTTTTTTTAAGTTTCTTTGGATGTAAAGACACAATTTGTGATGTGCATTTAAGTAAACGACGTTGTCTTGTGGATCTACATACAATTGATTTAGCCACTACGTGATGAGCCACATTACAGTCTTGTGAATGAGTTTTTTTACCAATCGATGTGAATGCAGCAGCAAGAGATTTAACAATGTGATTAATTGATTCGATATTCTTCATTGTTGTTATGCCTAAATTTCTTCTAATAGTTGCCATATTTCTAGATTTAAGCAAAGCTAAAAACAATTGGCATTTACCGGCTTCAGATTTGTTATCAAAATATTATTTCATTATTTGAGAACAATGACGAAGGATAGTGCACTTAGGCACCTTACCTTCCATGGAAGTCAATCCGCTCTCATCCACTTGTATTCATTTAGGAGTTCTCTTTCGTTTTGATGAAAAATTTGTTGCCGTTTGAAATGTGGGAGTGACGTTTACATCCACTACAGCCTCACAACTTCGATTAGGGGATTGAACCATCGAACATGGTTGTTGCTGAGTCACATTTGCATCGAGAGTAACATAATTATTGAACTCTTCACAAGATTGTCCATTTACTAATGGATCAATAATATCAACTTCTGTATAACCAGCTTCCTTTAATGTTGCATTATATTCCTCAGCCTCTACGTCAGGTATCTGTTGAGGGGGAAGGGGAACTATTTGCTCATGTAATGAATGCCGTCGATTTCTTGAATCTTCCCTCTTTTTTTCTTTGTTATTTTCTTCTTCTTCCGGTGTATGCACCTTCCTTGTCGACTTTCATCCTCTATTACGTACATTCCCCATTGAAATCCACCCAAAGCTATACAAAACTATGGAATTATGTAAGTAAAGATAAAAAAGTGCATGTTGAATAGTTCTCTATGTGCAGGTTCAGACGAATTATGTCTTTTGATACAGCAAACCTGGCCCACAGCACGCCAGCCAACATTTTGTATAAAACACATATCACATATGCGATATAATGCACCTCCGATATATCGCATATGCGATATTGATACAATGCTTTTTAATGAACGGGCAGGTTTTTTACATGTTCTCCAAAGCGCATATGCGATATATCACATATGCGATTTAGTGCATATGGGATATATCGCATATGAGATTTAGTGCTCACTGAATATATGCAATTTACATTTATCTATGCTTTTGAAGATGATGATGAACAATGATGGTGATGATGAGGAGGATGATGACTATGATGATGATGATGAGGATGAGGGTGATGATGATGATGATGATGATGAGGATGATGATGACCATGATGATGATGATGAGGATGATGAGGATGAGGGTGATGATGAATATGGTGATGATGAGGAGGATGATGACTATGATGATGATGATGAGGATGAGGGTGACGATGATGATGATGATGATGATGAGGACGAGGATGATGATGATGATGATGATGATGATGACCATGATGATGATGATGAGGATGAGGGTGATGATGATGAGGAGGAGGAGGATGAGGGTGATGATGATGAGGATGGTGATGAGGATGAGGATGAGGGTGACGATGAAGATGATGATGAACAATGATGGTGATGATGAGGAGGATGATGACTATGATGATGATGATGAGGATGAGGGTGATGATGATGACGATTATGACCATGATGATGACGATGAGGATGAGGGTGATGATGATGAGGAGGAGGAGGAGGATGAGGATGATGATGATGATGATGATGATGATGACGATGAGGATGATGATGGTGATGATGATGATGATGATGATGATGATGAATAATGATGATGAGGAGGAGGAGGAGGAGGAGGAGGATGACAATGATGATGATGAGGAGGAGGAGGAGGAGGAGGATGATGATGAGGATGAGGGTGATTATGATGATGATGAGGATGAGGGTGGTGATGATGATGATGATGATGAGGATGATGATGATGATGGTGATGATGATGAGGATTATGGTGGTGATGATGAGGATGATGAGGATGAGGATGATGATGGTGATGATGATGATGATGATGATGAGGAGGATGGTGATGATGATTATGATGATGACGATGGTGATGATGAGGATGATGAGGATGATGATGATGGTGATGATGATGAGGATGAGGTTGGTGATGATGATGATGATGATGATGAGGTTGACGATGATGATGAGGAGGAGGAGGATGAGGATGATGATGATTATGATGATGATGACCATGATGAAGCTGATGAGGATGAGGGTGATGATGATGATGATGATTACCATGATGATCCTAAGGGGGATGAGGGTGTTGATGATGACAATGATGAGGATGAGGATGATGATGATGATGATGATGACCATGATGATGCTGATGAGGATGAGGGTGATGATGATGATGAGGAGGATGAGGGTGATGATGATGATGAGGATGAGGGTGACAATGAAGATGATGATGATGATGATGATGACCATGATGATGGTGATGAGGATGAGGGTGATGATGATGATGATGATGATGATAAGGGTGATGAGGAGGAGGAGGAGGAGGGTGAGGGTGATGAGGATGAGGGTGATGATGAAGATGATGATGAATAGTGATGGTGATGAGGAGGAGGATGATGACTATGATGATGAGGAGGAGGATGAGGGTGATGATGATGAGGAGGAGGATGAGGATGAGGATGATGATGATGATGCACAACCCTATTTTCTTGGATGCACAGCCCATGGCTTTGTTCACCGTTAAAAAGAGGAATTATTTGTGTCCATCATAGTGTTGTCTAAATGATATTATAATGGGATAAGGGTGCCATTACTATTTTTTACTCTTGTACCAAGTTAGTTAAGAAAAAATGCATATGCGTTATAGCTTTATCATATCGCATATGCGATATGAATAAACTATAATGCATATGCATTATTTTAAAATTAAAATAATTGGCGAAAATAAGGTTTGGAATTAGGTTCAGAAATAGGTTCATACTACCGAACCTATTGTCTAGGACAAATAAACCAGGGCTATTGCTTTTCTTTTAGAACTCTATCAATATGCTCAATTTAGATGGCGTGTTTTGCTATGACATACATAATATTTTTTTATGAAAATCTAGGATATTGTAGGGTACGATCCTACGATTCTAAATATGTAATTTTTTCCTTCAAATCTATGTTTTATTTATTTACAATTATTTTTCTAAATGACACACGTCAGTTTTAAAAAATACATACATCGATTGTTTGTTATATAACGTTTGATTTCCATCACCATTTCCCAATAAAACTATATGGTGCACTAGACGAGATCAAGCTCTATGATCTTATATTTAGAAATCAAGGATTTCATTAATTATTGCCCCTAAAGTGTTGCACCCACACATAAGGTTTTAATTTCAAGATTTTGTGACTTCAATAATTAATAATAATAAAAAATAATTCATGAAAAATTCTGAATAAATAGTGTTGCACTAGGCCCATATGTCCTTTATATGTCTACAATATTTTATCCCAAATTGACATCATTTACCTCATATATTGCTGCACCCGAACAAACATATATGTTAAGATGTGCTAAAAATTTGAAAACCCACTTTCACATAAACTAATTTTATAATCATTTACACACATTTTCTTTGCATTGTTACAATCTAATAACACTCCTACGACCATTACCGACATGAATCTCAATGGAATTATAAATCAATTAAATATTGTATTTATTACATTACATTGAATCTCATAATGAAACCAAAAACATTAATGAACATAACCATAATACAACATATTAATGGAGAAATGACGCAATCCAATATAACCCTTTATGAATGTCAAAATGGAATAAAACAATTCCAAATATGTCTAAACCCAACCCTTGTGCAATGTTATAATGAATCACATAATGCGACAAAACCCATTAAGGAACATAACCATATTGCAACAAAGGGATGGATGAATGTTGCGATCCAACTTAACAATTGATCAATGTTGTAATCCAACGTAGAAATTGACAAATGTTACTATTCAAAAATACCATTAAAGAATCTACCAAAGATAATGAAACACAAACATTCCAAATATAAAACTATAAATTTATGTGACAACAACGTCCCAATCCAACATAGCATTTGTTAATTGTTGCATATTTACAATCTAATAAAATCTTTCAAGAACATCGCACATATGTATCTCAATAGTATTATAAATTAATTAAATATCATATTTAATTAATTTATAATATCATTGAAAATAAAATAATAGCTAAACAATACTATCATATTTTAAATTACATTATTTTTTAATTAATATTTCTATGTAAAAACAACTATCAACGACTTTATTATATGATAACAAACAAATTAAACAATAATATTTTGAATAAACTAATTTAATTAATATATAAAAATCACCCAAATAAATATAGAATTTTTTAATTAATTTTCACCCATTTAATAAAATTACATTACTTTAAGTAAATTATTATTTTATAAATAATAATAATGTTATAATGTTTTCAATTAAACATTATTCTATTTAATTATTAATTAAATAATATGTTATTTAATTAAATAATAATAATTATTTTATAAATAATAATAATGTTATAATGTTTTCAATTAAACATTATTCTATTTAATTATTAATTAAATAATATGTTATTTAATTAAATAATAATATTTTATTATTAATTTGAACATAATAAATTAATTAAACAACATATTCCTATAATATTATAATCCAGGTATAAATATTTAAATGAGTGCTTTCAATCGTTCGTTAGTGGTTGTGGATGTGGTTTTTTGTGTATTCATTTGTGGTTTAATGGTTTCAATCTATGGTCTGACAAGGAAATAAAATCCGTTGAGTGGACAAGTGATTTGCCTTGAGTCGTTCTAGATGAACCATTCCGAGACCCGCTGCACGTTTCTAAAGAGAGAGACGTGTGTGGAGAACTATATATTATTATCTCCTTATTTCAGCAGAGACCCTTCCTTCAGTCGTGTTGGACAACACATTCCAAGACCCGTTGCATGGTTCTAAGGAATTATTCCTAATGTAATTAATTAATTAAAGTATAACAACATAATTTAATGACATTAACCACATTATTTTATTAAAAATTAATTTGTTAATTAATGAAATAAAATCACTTCATTAATATTGTTTTTTTAAGTCAAACTATTGTTTAATTAAGTATTATATCATTGCAATATTTAAATAACATTATTTCTACTAATACTTTGCATATATGTCTGCGTGCCCACCTATTATTAAAAACAACCATATTAATCTTATGAATCTGTCTAATTACGCCGATAGACGTAAATCAAACACATACTTTTTATAATAATGTTTTTCTCTATATGATTTTTTTAATTTACGCCTATCAACATAATCAAACACATTAATAAAATTTATGTGATTGTTACAAATATAATTTTTGAAAGAAATTCCAAACAAATGAAATATTTGAATTATTCAACACATTGATAATATTACGCAATTATTGGATTTCACAAAATAACCAACAACCCACCAAAAATAGATAATAATAAAAAAAATTAAATTCTTAAAAAAAAAAGTATTTCCATTTATTGGTAAAATCTATGCTATTGTTTTAGTATCTCCAACACATATTAATTGAAAACATTTAACAAAAAATATCTTCTTTATTCTAAATTTTCTTCACACATTATATGAAAACAATGATAAAATTTGAAAAACATATTTATCCATAAATAAGGAATTTTTAAAGCATGTTATAATTGTTTTCAAAAGAGAAAAACTATGGTATAGAACACTCTTGTTTGGTCCCAAAGCAAAATGTTAATGGGATAATTGTAAACCACAATGAATTTATATGGTAGAAGTGTGGTAGAAGTGTGAAGACGGGTTATTGTAAATCCAAATAACTTTTTTTTTTAGTCGAAAAAAAACAGTTCCTTGGTATTCAAATGAATCAAAAGAACCTTTTACATCTTCAGTCAGCACTGTAATACCCCAAGAGTTAGCAAGAACCAAGTAACAATCTCAGTGCAAAGCCTACATATACTTCATCCAAATAACTTATATTGCTGAAGTGTGATAACAGGTTATTGTCAATTAAAACAAATTATATTGTTGAAGTGTGATCATGAGATAATAAATAAAAAAACAAGATAAATAGCTGCAAAGCAACTGGTTCCTACTTAAGAATTATGTTTATATTTTGTTTACTTAATTAAAAAATTAAAATAGTTTATAAACTAACTAAACGTGTTAAGAGTTATTAAATCCAAAACAAAGTATTGTTGAAACTACTTGTTTTTAAAAATTGTTGAGTATATATAAAAGAAATGAAAATTCCTCTAGTGATATTGTAATTAAACCTTATTAATAATAACAAACCTATTAAGAATTGTGTGAAATGAAGTTGTAATTCACTGAATGTTTTTTTTCTGAATTTGTCAAATAAAGATGTCAAATTTGACATAACAAATTTCAATGTTATGTCAAATTATGGAAAAATCTATATGTTTAAAAGTATTAATTTTATAAGGTTATGTTATGTTTGATGTTAATATTACTCTTCCTTAACATTAATGTTAATATTGATATTAATATTGCCTAAAATTATTATTAATGACAATATTAATTAATATTAATAATTCTATTAATTTTTCTATAGAATGAATATAGTTATTTTATTCTTATTTAATTTTATTTTTTTTAAATGTTATAAACAATTAATATTAATAATTTTATTAGTTTTTCCAGGTTATTTTATTCTTCATTTGATTTGATTTTTTCAAAACTTTAATATGACAAAATTTATTTGTGCATTATAAATATTTAATTTAGCACAATAAATCAACCCATTATAAACATTATTTTAATGTTTCTTTTTAATTCTACATAAATATTAATTTAGGTACTTAAACACATTGTATAATTATGTAATTAGTAAGTATTTAATCATAT
>LPNX010057226.1:8767-21780 GCA_001517045.1 Pseudotsuga menziesii | reverse complement strand
ATTAAACAATTGTACTAATAATAGATGGCAAGCAAAAGTTTCTTTTCTTCTGAATTTAGAATTTTTAAATTATTATTTATTTTTAAATTATTATTTATTATTAATAATTCCACATCCAAGAAGGGTAAATTGTCACTTCATTACTTTTAACTTATCATAAAATAGAAATAATGAATTTCAAATATTTAACAAAAGAATTTATATTTTCAAAATATTAAATTTAATATATAAATATTGCAAAACATTTAAAAACATTATAAATTTATTTTAGAATTGTTATAAAGTCAAAGTTTTAGTATGACCAACTGATTACTATAATCTATGCCAAGGCAGGGACTAATAAAAAATAACACAAATTAAGGTATAGAATTTTTTTGTTTGAAACCATATCAAATAAATAATGGTATTAACCATATTAACAATTTATATACATAATGTTATTAACCAACCATATTGATGATAGATCCATTTTAAAATGGATAATACTAAGGGTCAAGAGGAATCAAAATTCTTCAAGTGTAAACTTTTTAATTTATCTAATTTGTGTAGTTATGTGTGTGTGTGCATGCGTGACATTCCCCTAAGGAGTTACACCTTCCCCTATTGGGCTATAGAATGTGCATCTTCAGTGCAATAATGCTATTAACAATTATATTGTTCAAATGTATAATAATTGTTTTCATTGACATTATTCTCTTCCACTGATGTCTTGACAATGTATATACATAATGTTATTAATAATTATATTGTTCAAATGTATATAAAAATAATAACTTTATAATAATTATTTTCATAAAAATATGTTGATATCCAATCAAGTATTTATTTAAATATATTTTTATGATAAACTAATTGTTTTTATAAAATTATTAATGTACATATATAATGCAATCACTAATTATATTATTCAAATATATGTGTTTTTTAGGCTTTCACAATGTGTTGGTTTGCTAATAATTTTTTAACCCGCTGTATTCTAGAATAAATCATCGCTGTTATGGACCTATGATACACAATCCATCATCAAGACCAAAGAGAACTCAAAGAAATATTGAAATCTTTGCACGCTGGAATTAGAATAACATGGATTAGTCTAGTTCATGATGGAATTAGAATAACATCTAGCCACCCCTTTTTAGATGTAGACATTTCTAGACGCGGACATGGAACCTTAACTCTTCAAGGCTCTCTTAGCAATACCTCCATGACTAGTCCCATCATCACCCTTCCCATAAAATGGGTCTGATCAACAAGTTGGTTACTAGAACCCTAAGAATCTCAAGTGATGAACATCTTGAGCAAGAAATGAAACACTTAATCAAAATTTCTTAAATAGGGGTTACAAGGATTGGCATGTTAAGAAGGTATTTCAAAATGTTTGGAACACCCCAAAAGAATAGAAGAAAATAAAGTTGACCAAAAAGTGATGATCTCTTGTGTCTATGGCACCTCAAAAAAGATCGCCAAAATTCTTAGAAAGAATGGGATTGGAAACAAATTTCAATCTTTGAGTTATATTAGAAGCCTCCTTAAATCAGTTAAGGATCGTGTTGATAATAAGATACAAAAAGGATTTTATAGCATCCCATGCTCCTGTGGCCTTAAGTATATTGGTGAGATTGGGATATATTTTCAAGTAAGGATAATGGAGTGTAGAGCAGCAATATCTCACAGTCAAGAAAATGCCTCAACCTTAGAATAACATTCTAATGGGACTAAGCATCAAAATATAAGGTAATTTTATTAATATCTGACTAATGACCACAAAAGTAGGTCCAAGGGACTGTTGAGTACACTAATGTCAATACAATGCATGACTACTAAAAGGTATCCTATAAAAGGTGAGATTTAGAAAGTAAAGTGTTATAAGGCAGAGTAGTAGAAAGTGAGATATACCCTAAGGGATGAAGAACCATCGATGTCAAGATCAAATACCTACACTAATGATGGGGTGTATCATAGGAGAAGAAGATCCAAGGGTAAGAGGATCTAGAAGAAAGGAAGTGGATTTGTTATTGAATGGATTTGTCTATCCTACCATCCAAGACTGACTAAATAAATCTAATTATAGTTGGTTGTCTCTAGGGGGCCTTGTGGAGTGCCTAGATCATCTGTTATGCTGCTAACTAGTAGAGCTAATGCATCGACAGGGTTAGGGGGATCTCATATGTCTCCTAAGAGGGGATTTGGTTTGACCATGTCATTGAAATATCATGGGATGAGGGAAGGTCCCATAATCCTGCACTTATCTGGAGTTTTAGGTTTCAATAGTGTTAATTTATCTCTTATTGCCCCTTCTTGAGGGTAGCACCGAGAAGAAGGAGGTGATCCATCAAATAGGGTCTGGTCTTGTAGGAGGCTAAAGAGTATGGGATTAGATCTTGAGGACCTCTTGTATGTATAAGGTATGTTAAATTTTCTATGATGTCATATCTTAAGTCCTAAATTAATTAGTATTTAATACATTTTCATAATAACAACATAAAAATGATCACTGAAAGAACCACAATCACAAGATACACATCAATTTATCCTGGGAAAAAACTAAAGGGAAAACCCCAACAAAACGTCCTCAATATAGATTACCAATATGCAATGACCAAAGAACAAGGTCTCATGGATAGAGATACCAAACCCCAAGCATAAGCGTTAAAACACCAAAGATATAGGCCCTCCTCCTTCTCTATCTCTCCTTCTTTCTCTCTCCTACACAATACAAGTGTGACTGGGTGTGTATAAATGAGGGAGGGTGCTCCCTATTTATACTAGTTTCCCAACTGAAATTTTACCTAACTAGGCCGACCTACCTAGGTAAACTTCACAATAATAATTATATTCATCTTTTCTGGGTGCTATTGACCCAACTTACAATTGAGGGTTTACCTCATGAAATTTACATGATCGTTTACATCAGTAACATATCCCAAAGGAGGAATAATAATAATGTGAAGTACAAGTAGAATATTCTTTGAAGTTACATTATTTCAACAATCCCCCTTAACAAGAAGGGTATTCTACTGATAGCAACAACAACTGGTGTGGATAGACACAACATGATCAGAAGGAGAGAGGAGGAGTCATCAATATCATATTTTGTAACATCATTTGGTACATCTATAGATCATCAGAAGTTTTGAACAATGTCATGATCTTTAGCATGGAGCTGGAGTATCAACATATTCAATACAGAGTTGAAGTATCATCATCAACATATTCAATACAGAGCTGAAGTATCATTATTAACATCTTCAGTACAGAGCTGAAGTATCATCATCTACAACATGGAACTGGAACACGATTAGCAGCATGGAGCTGGAGCATCATCATCTGCAACATGGAACTAGAGCATCATCTGCAACATGGAGCTGGAGCATCATCATCATATTCTAGAACATCATCATATGCAACATGGAACATCATTTGAATCATGGAACTGTATCATCATCTGCATAAAAACTGATACATCACTAGTATTGATAGAACAAGGTTATATCATTAGCATAAAGTTGGAATAAAAACAACAATGGCAGCATGAGGCTGGATCATGAACATAAAGCTGGAATAACAACAACAACAACATGTGACATCATCATCAACATCTCAAGGCTGGAGCAACATCATATAGGGTAGGTATAACAACAACCAACGTGATCCTTCCTTTTGGAATTATGAGATCATGGACAACACATATGTGGTACTCAGACAATCCTTCCTTTTGGAATTGTGGGACCAATTATTTGTGTAGCTACCAATACTAATAACAACTAACACATACATACACATGAGGATCCTTCCTTTCAGAATTATAGGATCAAAGACACTACTGACATCCTGGATGATCCTTCCTTTCATAATTATGGGATCAAGTCCACTATTAACATCTTGGACGATCCTTCCTTTCGGAATTACAGGATCAATACAATTACTAACATTCTGGACGATCCTTCCTTATGGAATTATGGGATCAAGTCCACTACTAACATTATGGATGATGCTTCCTTTCGGAATTACAGGATCAAGTCCACTACTATCGTTCTGAACGATCCTTCATGTCAAAATTACGGGATCAAGTCCACTACTATCATTGTGAAGAATCCTTCCTGTCATAATCATGAGATCAAGTCCTCTACTATCATTTTGGACAATTCTTCCTTTAATAGTTATGGGATCAAGTCCATTACTCATATCCTGGACGATCCTTCCTTTCAGAATTACAGGATCAAGTCCATTACTCATAATTATTTAAGACGATCCTTCCTTTCAAAATTATAGGATCAAGTCTAAGGATGATTAGTCCTTCCACGTCAACATTTAAGATGATCCTTTCTTTCAGAATTATAGGATCAAGTCTAAGGATGATAAATCCAAACATCAATATCTTGGACAATCCTTCCTTTCAGAATTATGGGATCCAATCCATCAAGATCAATATTTAAGATGATCCTTCCTTTCAGTCTCAGAATTACGGGATTGAGTCTAAGGATGATCAATCCCAACATCATCATCTTGGATGATCCTTCATTTCATAACTATGGAATCCATCCCAACAAGATCAATATTTAAGATGATCCTTCCTTTAGGAATTATGGGATCTAGTCTAGGGATGATCAATCCCAACATCATCATCTTGTATGATCCTTCCTTTCAAAATTATAGTATCCAGTCCAAAAAGATCAATATTTAATATGATCCTTCCTTTCAGAACTACGGATCAAGTCTAAGGATGATCAATCCCAACTGAGCTACCTGTTGTTATCAAGATTCCCTATTATCAATACTACTCCCACTTTTGAGGGAATTACTTATGGAAAACACCAATCTTGTCTCATAAGTGTTCAATATTCACATGAGACAAAGGCTTAGTCAACACATCTACAACCTACTCATCTGTGCTCACATATTGGAGCTTTATAGCTCCCTTCTGCACCATGCCACGGATGTAGAAGTATTGGATTTCTATTTTCTTCATCTTATCATGGAACACAGGGTTCTCTGTCATCTTCATGCATGTTTGGTTATCACATAGAATCATAGTAGCATCCATCTCTAGATCGAATAGACTTGATAACAACTTTTGAATCCATATGGCTTCACAATTGGCAGAACAACCTACAATAAATTCCGCTTCTGCAATGTTGAGAGAAACGCGAGATTGGTTCCTACTTAGACATGAGATTATGGATGATCCCATACTAAAATATCCTCCTAAAGTTATCTTTCTATCCGAGACACTTCCTTCCCAATATAAATCTGTATAGTCATACAGTCTGAAGTCATGATCTCTAGTTTTACTGAGACCATTGTCTATCGTAGCTTTTAGGTAGCTCATCACATGCTTTGCAGATACCAAATGAACATGTATGGGTTCAACCATATACTGACTCAAGGTATTCACAACAAAGTATATATATGGACATGTATTTGTTAGATACATCAATGAACCAATGATTTGTTTGTATAGTGTCACATCCAATAAATTCTGACGAAGGATCAACCAACAATTTCAAGTGTGTATCCATGGGTGTGGACATGGCTTTACATTCCAACATGTCATACATTTTCAGGATTTCCACTGCATACTCCCCTTTTTTAAGGAATATTCCTTTTGGGATCTTCTATACTTCAAGACCTAGAAAATAATGCATCAAGTAGAGGTCTTTCATCTTGAATTCTGCAACGAGCTTCCTTTTACACTTTGATATTTGCTTCTCATTACTTATCAGGAATAATTCATCCACATACAACAATAATATTACATGTACATCATCCATAACCTTTAAGTAAAGGTTAGGATCAACCTTACTTTTGGTAAATCTGAATCTCATTAGAAAACTATCAATTCTTCCATACCAAGCTCTTGAAGCTTATTTAAATCTGTACATATCCTTCTTTAATTTACATACATGTGTCCTTCTGTCTTTAAATTCAAAAACTTTTGGTTGTTCTATGTACACAAGTCTTCTTCAATAACATCATTTATGAAGGCTATTTACTCATCCATCTGATGTGACTTCCATCGACTGTATGTTTTATCTTGTAGATCCATATGGAAGATACCACACTTTTTCCTCATGGATTGGGAACTGTTTTCCATACAACATTCTTTATTATTGACTAGTATTCTTTTGTCATAGATCTACCCATTCTTTATTTTGAACAACTACTTCAAAACAAGTAGGTTATTTGTCTTCAAGATCACACATCAAAGACACATAACTAGGAAATGACTTTGGATTCTTGCTCTACCTTGTGGAGCCTTCTGGAGCACCATACTTTTCTGATTCTTGAATAATCTCATGGGCCCAAGATGGCTTTCTCTTATTTGAGATATTCATGTGGGGAGGTTCTTGGGGCTCCAAAATATCATGTTCTTTCGGATTCTTATCACTAGGAGAAGGTGCAACTTATTCATTGTTTCTGCAGCTCTAGGAGATACAACTTTCTCGACTTGTGTCTTAATCAAGGTTCCATCCTTCATTATCAATATTTAGGTTTGGTATACCTATGACTTTCTAGCTCACACGTGCTAGGGATTTTATAATTTTATGTGAGAAATATTTCTATGATATTGTAGAATCATGAATAGAGGTTTCTTTTAAGTGACTTCTCAATTCATACTGGCCACCCTCTAGTGACAGATACATCTTCTAGAGAACATATTATTTAACTTCTACTTTTGATAACTTTATGAGAAGTTCATCTTATTCTTCTTCTTCTGCTTGGTTAGTATGATGCATTTTGTTATTCTTTCTCTTAAATTCTTCTTTCTTAGTTGAATAATAGTTCACTCACACAAATAATCACCAAAATAATTGGAAGATTAAATAATCCATAAGAAAGGAATATAATATTGAATATTTTATAGATAATAGGATGGTTGTTTACAATGATAAGGGAGTCATATAGATAGGTCTTAATGGTGACTATTCACCCAAATGAGCTGTCTCTTCATCACCCTAACTATTATTTATTTAATTATTTAATTATTACTTATTATGTTCATAACACTGCCTCTCTCTTAGAAAGGATTTTCCCTCAAATCCTTATAATGTTGTTGCATCGTTCCTTGTGATGTCGTAGATGACGAAACATGTTGATACAATATTTGAAGTGTAGAGAATAAATTCCGATATGTTGACAGATCGATCCATCCCAAATTAATTTGTTGATGACTGTTGGGATTTCCTACCGATCTGTCGTCAGGAGAATTGATCACATTAGTACCATTATCTTTCGACATTTCCTCGTTTTTAGGATATCCGTTTTTGTGATTGGGGTGTTGATAGAGAATTTTCACATTGTCATTTTATTTTACGACCGTCATCTTTTAATCCTTAATCTAAGATGGAAGTTGTATTTTCATCCCTTGAGGTTTTAATGTTTTGTTTTGTATCTTTTCCAACTTGTTTTCTAACTGCATGTTGTCATTTTGAAACTTCTTAATCAATTCTACTTGTGACTTTTTTTCATCTTCGGATTTCTTAAGTTGTTCCTTAAGATCTTCGTTATTATTTTTGATGCAACTATTTGCTTCCTTCTTGTCTAGAAATTTTCCTTCAATATCTTATGTAGAGTGTTCTGCCTTCCGACTATTTTTCAACTTCTTAATTTTCATGACTAACGTCTTATAATGGTTCTTTAATCTGAAATTTTATTCAGAATTGTTGGATAATGCTTTATTAATTTTTACGATATCTAACTTGTGTGCCTTTTTAGAGTCATCATTTTGTTGTTAAATAAATTTTATATGTTGTCGACACTAGTCGATTTCTAATTCTTCATCTTATAATTTGTTTCGTATATGTGTTAGTTTTTCATTCTTGTCGCTAACAATTTTTTTCAAGCCCATTATTTTTGCTTCATAATATTTTATTTATTTCTTTATATCTTATTTTTTAATATCTGATTGAAATCACTTACATTGAAATAAAACTATTCTACTATCTATAGTTACACAATCCTATCTACTATTTGTATTATGTTATCTACTTAAAGCATTCTATCTGTGTTGGAGTACGGCCTGGTTTCCAGGTGTGGAAAAACACAGTTTAGAAATATATTTTCATTCTAACACATTATTTTCTAAATCCATTTCATTTCTATAATTTACGGGTAACTTTTGGAAATCTCTGTTTAAAGGATTAAACACTACACTAAATTTTAGTACTTCGTTCCATCCTCAAACAGATGGGCAGACTAAAAGAGTAAACCAAGAACTGGAAGATTTACTAAGAATGTATGTGAAAGACTAGCCAGGTAAATGGGAGGATTATTTGCATCTGGTAGAATTTGCTTATAACAATAATTATCAAGCGTCAGCCAGATTTAGTCCTTTCGAAATCTTGTATGGAAGGAAATGTAATACTCTTATCTCTTGGAGTAATCCAGTGGATAGATTAGTATTAGGTCCTGAACTATTGAAGGAAATGGAAGAAATTGTAAAGCAGGTACAAGGTAATCTGAAAATTGCGTAGGATCGACAGAAAAGTCAA
Organism: Pseudotsuga menziesii; assembly: GCA_001517045.1. Lineage (NCBI taxonomy): Eukaryota > Viridiplantae > Streptophyta > Pinopsida > Pinales > Pinaceae > Pseudotsuga > Pseudotsuga menziesii. The sequence goes on along the minus strand of LPNX010057226.1, from coordinate 13,288 downwards.
GTAGACCTTAAAAGAACTCCAAAGGAATTTCAGGTAGGTGAACATGTGTTCATCAAGGTGAGACCCAAAAAGAGCTCTCCAAGGTTGGGTAGTTGTTCCAAACTAGCACCTCGTTACTGTAGTCCATTTGAAATACTGTCTAGGATTGGACAGGTAGCTTATCAATTAGCATTACCATCAAATTTAAGAGTTCATAATGTTTTTCACATTTTTGTATTAAAGAAATATGTTCATGATGCTACTCATGTTGTTAACCAGAATGATGTACAGGTGGAACCAGAAGGATATTTTATGGTGGAACTAGACTGTATCCTCGTGCGAAGGGAGATCACACTTCGAAACCACACCATTGGTGAAGTGAAGGTGCACTAGAAGCACCTTAGTCTAGAGGAAGCCACCTGAGAATTGGAAAGTAACATGCGGGATGCATATCCAATTCTGTTCTAGGGGAATTCTGAGGATGAAGAATAAATAACATCGAGGACGATGTTATGCTTTAAGGGGGTGTGTATGTCACATACCCCAATTTTGCAAAAACAATTTTATATTATTTGATATTATTTGAGGACAATATGTTAAATTTTATGCTAAGTTGTAATTGATGACTCAGCAGGGTCAAGGATATTTAATGTAATTCTGAATATTTTATTTATAAATGAATAAAGGAGGAGACAACAGCTTAGGAGAGCTGTTAAAAGAGTGTTTACTGGTCAAATTGGTGGAGGAGACTAGGTGGAGAGCAAACTAACATGTGGCAGCATCCTCAAACTACTTCCAACTATTGCAGGTGGCAGCCTCCCTACATTTGGGGTCATGATTCCACAAGAAAGTGGAATCAGAGCAGGTGGCTCAATTAATGAAAATAGACCCAAAAGACCTAGGTGATCTTTATAAAAATTCCCATTGAATAGAGCTAAGGCTGCTCATTCAAGAGAGGTGATCATTCAGATTGAATGAATGTACTTTAGAGAAATTCAATGGGAGGGAAATTTGGAAAGTGTTTGAGGGGATAACTGCTGATTGATCTAGTGTAGCTTTTAAGCTGAAGATCATACTGCTGAGAGCAGAGTATTTACTGAGGTATTGAACTAGTCAGTTGACAGAGGGTTCTACTATTTGCATTCTCCACCAGTTCTCGGCCAAGAAGACCAGGAACAGGCTCGGGGGTCCTGAGGAAGCATTGTTTGAGCGCTCTCCAAGAGATTGGTAGGGAGGAACGACCTCCTAAAGCTGTTGTTGTCTGTCCTCAACATGTTCTAAGTTATTTTGTTTTACTATGTTAGTTAAATAAATCTTAGTTAACTGCTATGTAAATGTTAACAGTTCACTTTGTGAAATGTTTGAGTTAGTATTTTTATCAGATTGCTATAGAAATGAAATGGATTTAGAAAATAATGTGTTAGAATGAAAATAAATTTCTGAACTGTGTTTTCCCACACCTGGAAACCAGGCCGTACTCTAGAACAGATAGAATGCTTTAAGTAGATAAGAGAATGAAAATAGTAGATAGGATTGTGTAACTATAGATAGTAGAATAATTTTATTTCAATGTTAAAATATTATGGAGGAAAAACAATGTTATGATTTATTTCTATTTCTTTGTTTTCACTTAGTATAACTGAATGAAATGTAGTAGTAAAACTACATTAGAGTTACAGTGATTACATACAGTTAAGTATATAAATAAGCTACTAACCACATAGTTTATCTTCTAACAATATCAACTAAATCTAAGACTAGTATTTCATATAAACTAGGTAGGGTTATATTAAAAGTCCTTAATTTATAAAGAGTAAATAGAGTTACAGAGTTTATTTCTATCATTTTGAGAACTCTGAATAAATTCTATGTGACATTTTAGTAAATAAAAGCAATGTAAATATAACAATAACTAGCATAAAACTAAATATTTACATATTAGAAACTATTTTACATTTACCAGACAGGCTTATACCTATGAAGGAAAAACTTCAGGGTCGAAACCCTAAACAATTTATTTATCTATTATAAATTAAACTATCTAAGTTGTAATCCATTTACATTGATAATTATATAAATAAACGTTACAAGAAGATTATAGTGTCTACTATAGACTATTTACAGTCTTTTCTGAAAACAAATGTCTTTTATAAACAAGCAAGATAAGTTACAGTTAACAAGTTAAAAATACCACCACACACCTGTAATAATCAAACCGAAATAACAAGTAGCAGAACCTGATTAATAATAAATTGAAGAACTTATTTAGACAAGGGTTTCATTTCCGGAAAACCCTAGCTAGTATATTCTGGAAAGGTAAGTTTAAAATTATAAATTTCACATTATGACTGAGCTATAGTCTTTATATTAACAATATCTACCTATAAAAGATATCTTAGACAGTAATTTTCTTCACTGACAGTCGAAGAGGAAAAACCCTAAATTACACAAAATCATAATTTACAAGATTACAAAACCATTGCAAAAACGAGACTGAGCTCAAAGTTAAATCCTTCTTAAAAACCCAATGTATTACATTGTCAGGCCGTAAGGCTTAAAACTTAACTAAAATACAACACACAGCTCAAGGCTGGTACTACCTAGCATCATAGTGAGGGTTTGTAAACAAAATTGAACAAACAACTTATTAAAACCTCTTATCCAACAAAGAAACCAAACAGGATTCCAAGCTCTGTGTGTCACCTTGAACAACCCTTTTTACAAGCAGGGTAAAAACCCATTCTTTGAACTCAGGGCTTACCGGTTGGGGCCACGAGTCCATTGAAGACAGCCAACACTATCCTCATCACTAAAGTTTAGAGCTGTCACGAGTTTCTGCAAGAAGAGCACAATAATGTGCATTAATACAAAGCTCAATCTCCATTGAAAACCTAACTGTAAAAACATTTTACTACGAGTTATTCATATTAAAAGAGAAATCAAGTATATTTACCTACAAACAAGAAAAATAATTTGAGCATCGACTAAGCTATTACCAGCTTAAGTAGTTGAAGCAAAGATGGATATTAACCCTACGCTAGCCCTGGAGTGGAGATGAGGACAATAAGTTTAAGTGTTATCGAGCCATGACAAGCCACGAGAAGAGCAGAGCTAAAACTATTGACAGGCCAAGAGCCAAATACAAACAATGACCACTCGCATAGAAGGGTACACAAGCTCGATGGTATGCCAGCAAAGACTGAGTATTGAAAACCTCACAGCCACGAATATAGACCACGGAGAAGCAATACAGAGAACAAACTCTAATGGCTGCCAAAGCAATCACACAAAGCAGCCTGAAGGCCATAAGGCTGAAAACTTAACTAAAATACAACACACAGCTCAAGGCCGGTACTACCCAGCATCATAGTGAGGGTTTGTAAACAAAATTGAACAAACGACTTATTAAAACCTCTTATCCAACAAAGAAACCGGATAGGCTTCCAAGCTCTGTGTGTCACCTTCATCAACCCTTTTTACAACCAAGGTAAAAACCCATTCTTTGAACTCAGGGCTTACCGGTTGGGACCACGAGTCCATTGAAGCCAGCCAACGCTATCCTTGTCACTGAAGTTTAGAGATGTCACGAGTTTCTATAAGAAGAGCACAATACTGTGCATTAATACAAAGCTCAATCTCCATTGAAAACCTAATTGTAAAAACATTTTACTGCGAGTTATTCATATTAAAATAAAAACCAAGTATATTTACCTGCAAACAAGAAAAAGAATTCGAGCATCGACTAAGCTGTTACTAGCTTAACTAGTTGAATCAGAGATGGATATAAACCCTACGCTGACCCTAGAGTGGAGACGAGGCCAATAAGTTTAAGTGTTACTGAGCCGTGACAAGCCATGAGAAGAGCAGAGCTAAAACTATTGACAGACCAAGAGCCAAATACAAACAAGGACCACTCGCGTAGAAGGGTACACAAGCTTGATAGTATGCCAGCAAAGACTAAGTATTGAAAACCTCACAGCCATGAATATAGACCACGGAGAAGCAAGACAAAGAACAGCCTCTAATGGCCGCCAAAGCAATCACACAAAGTATCCCGAAGGCCAACGAAACCATCGGAGACAATGACAAGAGAATAAGGTTTCCAGCCCTTAAAAGTCACCAATGCATGGACGAGAAGAGTCCATGTGCCTCCAAATCTTTCAAATATGCTCGAGTTTGGTCTATAGTAATATGTGTTCCCAATTATTCGAATTATTAATACAATGATTTAATAACCAACTATGCACATGACTATGGAGTGCATATATAAATCATCCACCAATGATAATACAAGAACTATATCCTTGTTTACGATAGTTTCGAAGATTGTAGGTTATTTCACGATGTTTACACAACATTGACCTTCAGGTAAGGTTGTAACAACCTTGGCATTAAAACTTTATCAAGTAACTTTTAATATGTATACTATGCAAAACAATGATCAAATATTCCCATATTATATTTCAAACTTCATTATTTGTAACCCGATGGTTTAGAGTAGATATAATATATGAAGTTTGACTATAAGAGTAAAAAGTGTTT
>LPNX010057216.1:342051-357747 GCA_001517045.1 Pseudotsuga menziesii | reverse complement strand
TGCCTTGACTATTGATTTTGGTATCCCAGCAAGCAAGGCTACTTGCAGACCATAGCTTTCAGGAGAGGCACCAGACCTTAGCTTGTACAAAAAGATAAGCTACCTCTCAGTTTCTAAGAAATCTGAACTACAACTATTGTCAATATTGGTTGCTTTCTCAGAAAGGATATTAAAATCCCCTCTGTTATGTACAATGGTGGGATTCACCTCGAATGAGCATGCCATGTGCTTCAGACTGACATGAGGGTGGGAAGCAAATTCCTTAGTTAAAGGATGATAATGTGTTGCAAAGAGCAACCTACAGTCCTTTGTTTCAACCAAATGTTGAAAAACCTGGGATGCATAAAAAGCAATCCAATACATCAAAGTCTCATCAAATTTCTTCTTACTATCCTTAATCTCGCTGTAAGTATGAGGCCAGCAGAGACTGTAAATTTTAAAGCATCCATACTATCATGAAACAACATGAGAATACAAACAGCGTTAATGATCAAGGTAGAAGCAGCCCACGAAGGCAGCAGCAGGCTGCCAGCAGCCTTCACTGAGGTGGCAGCAGGTACAGGGACTATACCATAACAAATGACTAAACTATGAAACACAAGAAAGAACTATCAAACAAGTGGCATGAATGCAAGTTTATGGATGCATGTGCAGTCTTATGTTAGGGTGCAAGATCTGGCTCAGCATTTTCAGGTGATGGGAGTGTCAGAAGATGCACTTAACTTTCAATGTACAAGTGATAATGAAAAGAAAAACATGTGAAACAAAGTACAGTATCATACATGATACAAAGAAGAAAATCAAGACAGTAACCAGCATATAAAAAATTTGAGGGATACATAAAAACTCAATGAATACTCAAAATTCCCCATACACAATAGTCTGTGAGAAGGGGGCATCAAGTCAAATAAAAAATGAAATTCAATGACTAAACTTTACCACAGAGCCTCCAGCAACAAATGCAAATGATCCTATGTGGAAAAATTGGTGAACAGCAACAGCTCCACCTGTATGAACATGATTCTGTGACCCACAGATGTTTCCAAGATCAAAGCCAGTGACTTTGGAGTCTTATCGTATATTGGACTTCAAGAATGAATAAGTTGCCTCATTTAACTTTGCATAGAAGAGACAAACATCTTACCTCTACAACCACATGGCCACCCAATAGTGTACCATTTGCAAAAATATTGTGGTTTCCTAGTTTGCAATCATGAGAGATATGGCAGGAGCCCATAATAAGATTATTGTCACTAATGACCTACCAAGATAAGTCTCTGCACTGTGAGGCCTTACAACTTTAAACACAAAAACTGATTTACAAATATGCAACTGCAAGCAGATCTTCAAATGCATTTGCAAAATTTTCAAGAAAAAATGCATTAGCCCTTTTTTATCGTCTGATCCATTGGCTTGGATGATCGGTGAATGCTAGCATGTTCCCTGATGTCATTGTTGTCTCCAATATAGAGGAAGCAGTCATCACCATCCTGTGCAATTAGAAGCTTCAGTGCCAATCAACCAATTTCAAAATTCACCCAATGCTATCTATGAAATGAGAAAGTAATTGCTAACAAATGAAATTATACATTTTAAGGGAAAACAATTCAGAGAAGAAATCACCAAGTAAACCAACGAGGATAAAGATCGAACTACATCCATTATCCCAACTATCTTGGACATGAAAACACAACTACACTGAAGTTTACTTTTCTCAAATCTCAGAAACAAGGCTCAAAGAAAGAAAGAAAATATATTAATGTCTACAAATGACCAAAGTACAGCAAGTTACAAAGCCCATGTAGGAGTGCCTATGCCATCTGCAAAAAATCTAGAATCTAAATGAGTAGGAAGACCAACGCAAATTAACAATATAAAATGCCTAAGAGGTAAACCCTAGACAACAAAGTGGAGACCGGTCAAGTGTGAGAGTTAAAAAGAGAAGAACAAACACTCATGTTACAGGGAGCTGGCTGGCTCACTTGCAAAAATCCCAATGCAAAGGATTCTTATCTGCATTAGAATCAGTGGAGCACATTGTCTCCTCAACTACTATGTAAGCCACAATGGCTTGATGATGTCATCGAGAGAATAGCCTGAGCTAAGAAGGCCAGTCTCAAAAAATGTGCAAATGTGTCAAAGAGTGTGTTTGATCATGACGTAGTTCTATTTAGTATTTTCTGTATGTTCCCAAAATTTACATCTTTGTCTATATTTTGTTTTTGTAATTTTAATATTATTTTACTTTAAATATGTGTGTGCATGTGTGCACATGCACGTGTGCACACTCATCTTATGTATCCTGTTTTGAGGAATCTATGTATGCCCTGTCCCCATGTCCCAATGTCATGTGATGTAAGACTTCAGTAACTGTTCAAGCCTTAAGCTGACTTCCTCTCCATAAATTTTTAGGTTTCAAACATTTAACAGGCCTTCTAAATTTGTAATACCATTTCTAGAATCTTTTTTCTGTTGGTAAAACCCCATTATTCATAGGTCTAGATGACAAAAAAAATTCCTAAAAGATTTGCATCCTTCTGTAATCACAGACATTAGATGCTGTGATTTTTATACTTCAGTATTGATACTACTCTTATAAAGCTAACATACGATTACCTTCTTCCCACCAGATGTTACTTTTATTAAAATTGGAAGCATACTACACCCCTGTCATGCATTAAGCTGATCACTATATATATGATCTTAGCCAAGACCAAGAATATATACAAAGCAACTCAATTAGTGGGTAAGGTACAATCTGCAAACCATAGTTCATATGACTCTAACTTGTGTGAGGCATCCAGAAAACAAATTTACAAGTCAACCAAAAAAATCATAACAGAATTACAATGTGGTAAGGCCCTCCTTTTCAATATAATACCAAGCAGAATAAGAAAACAAACACAGATTGAGATCCCCTGTTCTTACCATTTTCGATGGAAAAGTACAAAATAAAGTATGATATTTAAAAAAACAGCCTGCAATATAATTCTTACTTTGTATTTCATATCTTGACATTTTACTCCAACAACTGCATGGTACCCAATAAAATTGTTGTTTCCAAGAACAGTACGTCTTGGTAGATCAGAACCAACAACTGCACCACTGTTTGACAAAATTGCAACAAAACAAATCAATCATATAGACAAAAAACCTTACTGATATCCATGGTTTTGGAAACAATCTACAAAAATGAACAAGCATTGGCAAAGGCTTCCAAATTTCATAAATTTGTGTATTGTAGAATAGCTAGAATGCTTCATATCTTTCTCCTAAATAAACTTTATGCAATAGGAGTGCATGGATCCTATGGGTAACCCACGTGAGTAACACACATCCTTCTCCTAACTCTGTGTTTCCACTGATATGACATCCAGGATGCAACTGGCAACAATTTCCAAGCTTTGTTGCAGGACCCACAGTACAAAATGGCCCAATCACGACACCCTGCAAGTGAGAATTTGTTCATTACCCCCTGTACAAAAAACAAGGCATAAAGAATATTTTTTACCACAACACAGAATGTCAAGGTTTCTTACTTCCATATTTTTGACCATCTGCAAAAAAATTCCATTTTTCCCTTGAATGCAAGAATGAAGTATGGAGTGATGTAATAAACAACACTCTTAATTTCGAGAGCAACAAAATGGTAGCAGAAAATAAAATGCTGATGAGGAGGTTAATCAATTCACTAAAAGACCTCCTGGCAGGATATTTCATGGATAAAAATTACAAATCAGTGATTCTGACAGTTTTTACTAACTATTTGTTTAGTTTTCACTAGAGTTGCAAACTTAGATATATGACATTTTTTAACATCCAAAGAGTAATATAACTCTGTATGAAATATCAATTTCTATCTAGAATAAAGTTCATCGCAATTACAGATATCAATTGTAAGACAAGGATAACCTTAATAATAAAAAACATTTTCCACACAGTTCCAAGGAAAACAAAAAATGTCGACATGTGAGTGTGACAAAGCATTAGAATTTTTTTGGCACTGGTTACTGCTTCTTGATGTAGTGGGATTATTGTTTTTCAGTCTCTTATTCTTCAGCTTTGTCGTGTTGTATATTATATTAGTCTAAGCATAATGGACATTGCCATCCACCAAGAGCACCTGTGCGGCATGGTTCTCTTGTAATAACTGCTTGTACTCCTTACATATTTGTGAGTTTGCTGGAAGCAAATAAGGACATCACTCATCCTCCACTGCCTTATTGCAGGAAGTTTGTGTGTTTCAATCTTTCCATAGAGTATCAAGGGTTATTTCCTTTTCACTTGTAAACTGCCATGAGTTGGTATGGATATGAGCCATCAGTAGTTTCTGAAGTAATGAAATGCTGGCTTTCAAAGAACTTCATGGTTATTTATTTTATTCATGTCAAAAATCTCCTCAGAGCACCATATTTGGCAACCCATTTCTTTGCTAGAGTAGTAATTGGATTCTTTGACCTGTCTTTATGAATGCATCCTATAAATCGATGATAGGACATTTCTAGAAGCCAGTTAACGAATCATCCACCAAACTTTTAATCTTGAATATTGTGCTTGGATGTTTCGTTCAAGAATCTGGTTTGTAACTCTGTAATTTCAGACTGCCTCTTTTTTGGGTGCCATGCAAGGATCTAGGTATACACCAAATGCCCATTGAATAAAATGAAAAACACCCACCACAAATTCCACAAATGGGCTTCATAAAAACCTGTAAGTGCCCCAGCCCCAGCCAAAGTACTCCAAATCCATATTCCCCATACACAACAGTCTGTGAGAAGGGGGCATCAAGTCAAATAAAAAATGAAATGGGTTCAGATGAACTTACTGCTCTGAAATCCACCATAGAGTCTGAGAAAGAATACCAATGGAATGAGCATGGATAGCAGCACCAAACCCACAACTGCAACTCCAAATTTCCTCCACCCCTTCTTCATAGACATAATTTCCTTACGAAAACGCTAATCACCAAGTGCTATTTTCCCTCCTTTCCTGCACCATCAGATTTGGAGGTTTAATGCCCACAAACTCATGAGTGGGTGAATAGAAATTTATCACAGGCAGTGATACACCCAAATCAGCAAAAGACATTCTATCCTGGAAATTGCAATTTGCTCGAAATCCAGTACTGTGGTTAATTTGAGAAAACTGTGCATACAATATCAATATGTGTGGGGAAAGCTATGGATCTATACGACCCCTGGCTCTGCAGTGAGTTGAGCTGTGCGATCTGTGTTTCCATTAGGAAGGCCAAACAGACAGCCTTCTCACAGTATTATGCTAAAAGGTGAATCCTTGGCGGTATGGCATTTTTGGTTCCGCGCCCTATGTGACTTTTGGTTCCGTGCCCTATGTGACTTTTGACTTGTGATGAGTTATGTAATGGAATATCCATAATACTTTACATATCAAACAACCCTAAGTTAAGGATCTTGATTACTCCTCCCAAAGAGCCTCCTCTTATGGTATGGATACGAGGTTCACTCTCCTCCACCCTTTTGGAACTCTTATGACAACTTAGATGTTGATAATTCTCAAAGGAAACCAAATGTTTGCACTCTGCATTATTGTTTACACAACTCTTAAAGGTATTATTGACTTCAAATATGTTTAACTCCCTTTGTGGATTCATAAACGGTTTAGAAGATGCTAACATGGAATCCATCACCATACCAATCTCAATCAATGTGGTGACCTAGAATATTAGGGGTCGATTGGACCCTTATGGAAAACATATAGTTAGAAGAATAAGAACCATGTTTCATGCTTTGGACATTTGTTACTATAATTTTCTGACAAGCATGTCCTTACCCATTATGGGAGTATTACAATGAATGCAATTGGATTACAACACTCTAAAAGGATCCATTTTATAAAGAAGCCACATATGGGGGGTTATCTATTCTACTATATTCACCTAATATTTTCAATACTTGGACCCAACTACATGAAATCATTTGATTGCATGAGTGAGATGGCCCACAAGGAGAAAAACATGTTTGTAAGGGATTTGAACCTCGGTAGAGGGTATTGAACACCTCCTCTTTACTAAATAGATTTGGACATTTTTTTGTTTATATGAAGTTAAGATATTTTAATTTTCTTCCTAATAATTCACTGAGCTACATTTGGTTGAATGTGTTTCATTTCAAACCATGAGAATTGTACAACTAGGGTTGTGACCCTTATCTTGACATTAATGGCTACTTATGTTTCAAATTGGAGTGTTAGCCCTTTCCAACTTTTAGTTTTGATCTTGATCAACTTAGACGACAACATTTAAACCTAGCCAATAGGTCAACTTGACCGTTGTAAAAAGCCAACAAAAGACGGTGCCGTCGCTATAGCGACGGTCAGGCATGGATACAGCGACGTCCAAGGCTTTAGGCGTGGATACAGCGACGGCTGAGAGTCCCGGCGTGGATATAGCGACGAATAGTCATGGATACAGTGACGCTTCGTTCCTGTTACATCGGATTTTACACCAAAAAGTAAGAAACGTGGAAAACCTCCGTGGAAAAATTCGCGCTTTTGTACTAGTGAAATATTCCATTCCCCAATGGGATATGTATATGATCTATTATATAGATGTATGATTCTTCCTAATATTTTCCCATAATCCTCTTCCCACTCATACCACTACGTATAACCCATAAAAATTATAGCTCTCATGTTGGTACAACTTTATAAAATGTGTCCCCTTGACACTCATACCACCACGTATAAGCCACACAAAATATAGATCTCATGACAATCTGATTTGGGTATAAACCAAAAAAGTATAGTTCTCATGATGTTATGATCCTTGATTGAGTAAAGACTCCATTTATCACAAGGGAATTATGACATGCCACATTTGTTTATGGAATATTAATGAATACCCTTAGTTTCAGTTGTTATTAAAAAATATCTCCCCAAATCCTTTTTTTGAACCCCCTCCCAATACATCTCTCCATTAAAAACCCATTTTTTATTAGATATACTAAGTATCCATCTTTTTGGTGGCATTTTTAAGACCCTTTCTTTTTTTAGAAATCCAAGATCAATCGGAATCGTAAACGACTCTCATACTAATAGAAAAAAATCTATTAATATGTATGATAGAAGTTCATGAGAATGGTCTTCCATTTATAGCTATGGAATAATCCCATTAATAGTTCAGAATATTTAGGCAAATAAGAATTCCTGCGTGATCTTACAACTCACATAGGAAGGATGCATTGGAAAACACCAACACTAACACTCCCCATAAGAGAAATGTAGCTAGGAAACATAAGAAAACAAAAATGGATCCTAGAAACAAGGAGTGATAAGGAATCCATGTACAGACTATCGTAAGTATAAAAAGGGAGAAAACCCCATAGGATAAAATCTCCTCTGCAAAAGAGATTCAATCATCAATGATGCAAAATGCACATTCTAAAGTCATGAGGTAATGAGAGTTGAATGCACACCCCCAAAATAAGTTGATAATATATAATTGAGCCTTGTCACAAAATCCATGATTAGGTACTCACTTTCAATCAAGAAACATCATGTATTGATTGTACCTGTGGATTCCAATCCATATTGATGAAGTGCATGGTTCACTAGCCACTGCAACTGCTTAATCAATATAGGAATTGGTGTTTTGTAAAAGGCTCACTCTAAAGATGCTTAATAGAGATTAAAGTGGTGAATAAAGGATCACCTGAGGAACCATTTCATACCACCCCCCACAATGTTGAACAAAGTGGAAAATATTATGACAATGGATGTCACCACTGATAATGAAACTATGGAGGTACAAACAAAGGTGTACAATATTCAAAACAATGTAAGAAGGAAATCCTCCAAAGTATAAAGCTCCAATAGACTTCAAAGCAATTTAGTTTGGGAAAACAAATGCTAGTTACACTCTTAGTGCCATCTACATGAGTGACACGTAATCCACTACTCAAAGGTGTAGGATGAGAGGTACCATAAATATCCATCATGGACAAAAATACTCGATATGGGTCCCAAGAAACAAGGCCATTTTAAATACCCATTTACAAATGAGGAATCAATATGTATGTTCACTAAGCTCACGAGAAAAAAAACAACTATATCTCAATTTAGCAAATCAATGTGGTATGAAACCACTAACTAGAAATAAAGTGGACAACTATTTGCAATGCCTCAAACAATATGAAGAATGGATACTTTTGTGAAGAGATATTGCTTAAATTTTAGGTAAGGAAAATTCAATAGATCATAACCTCTTGCAGTTGGAGCTCATTATTAGAAGCCAAGAAATGGAAGAGCATGTTTTCTAGGAAAGAAATACAAGATCAACCTGTATTGTAGATGACTCTCATACTAACATAAAAGGAAATAAAATTTAACATGTATGATAAAATTACATGAGAATGGTCTTCCATTTATAGCAATGGAAGAGGCTTAGTTTTAGCAAAGAATAGTTGGGAATAAAGGAATGCATACATGAGATTACAACTCACACATGGTTTCTTTGGAAATCACCAACACCGACATTTTTACCCCTAGTATAGACACAATACAAAATTATTATAAGCCCAAAAATCACAAAAAATACTCAAAAATATGAAAACTACTTATAAATATAGAGGTCTGCAACACAAGGTGTCAAAACCCCAAAATTTCATAAAAATTTAAAAATATTTAAGCTAACATAAAATGTCTGAATACGCAGTTGACTAACTGCTAGCGGTTAGTGGAAAATGAAATAGTTTAACAATTGGTATTAATTAGTTTCAAAATACAATAACTAATACAACTTTAATTTTCATAAGTTATATAAGAATGACTAGCATCTAGATTGCTTTTAGCTATACTAATAATTTTATTTTTGGCAAGTAGGTAAAAAAACTATCATTGAAAACTCGGGGTTTACTTAGCATTATGCTAACGTAGATGGACTGCTGGTTCTTACAGGTTCAACAGGTAACGAACGATCAAGTAGGAGTTTAATTTGTAAGATAGCGAGAAGTATTTATGTTGTATGTTAATATGCTAGTAAATAAACTAATTATTTAAAGCGGCAAGGCTCTGATAAGGTAAACTAATTTTCTTCCATAGTTTTGGTTCTAAGACAGTATTCAAAGTTTAGCCATAAAGATTGTTATCCTTAACATACTTAGTTAAACAAATAGATCCTTACTGTGAGCTTAGAGCTCAAGTTCTTTGACATACAATTACTTTTATTGTATCATGCTCATACTGCTAATGTTATGCTCAAATGTACTGTCTTTTATGCATGAATGTACTCCTATAATTCTCAAAGGTAAGGATTACCAATAGATTACATAATTCTACTTTGTCTCTTCTTTACTAGCCATGAGAATTATTAACCCGTTGTTTGCATGTAATTGTGCTAATCCTTTTGCGCTGCTAAACATCAAGTTATAAAATTCCATTCCTAAGTTATTGCCTTACTGCAAGTATTATTGTAACAATATACAATACCACATCATTTTTATGATGTACCAAAATAATTGTTACTTATATCCTTAGGTAGCCTTACTACCTAGTAATTTCAATGATATATTATAAGTTTGGTTCTTTGAAACTAGATACATTATCTTAAGGTGGAATACTACCTAACCACCACTTCTATAAAGTCGAAACCAAAGGTAAATATATTATCAGTGTTAATCCTATAGTTTACTAAGTCTAGTGCATGGTTTACACAATAGTAAGATTACTATTGTAATGTTACCACACTATAATGACTTGTAATTTGTAATAACTACTATGGTAGAATTTACTACCTAAAAACTTCTATCCTAAGTTCGACATCAAAGTAGAAACATTATAAAAGAAGTTCCTATATTATACTAGCTTAATCAAGCACAAACAATCATGTAATTGAATTTGTAAACAATGATAAGAACCATCAAAACTGTTGTTGGCAAGGTAAGCATGCAAATCATTATTTGTAAATGTTTATACTATGGTCAAACCTCGTGATTGTTTTGATGGCAAGGTTTAAGCATCTTTACTCTATAGTCAACGACATAGATTCGTTGTTAGCAATTATAACCAACCTTAAAACCATCAATTTGCATATGATATAGTTTTGTTTTTCAAAGTAAATAGGTAATTATTCTACAGACGATTGCATAGTTTTGTTTTTTATCATGGCAATGATAAGTTGATACTTGATAGAGTAGGGTTGACTATAGATAAGACCCTTGCATGGTTAAATTATTTGGGTGGCACGTGGTCTGCTCTCCTCCATGCATTGGAGACTCAAAAGGAAAGGAAACCCTATTCCTTTGTCATTTGACTTCGAGGGTTTCGTCGGCCTGCGGGCTGCTCTATGTAGTTTTCTTGGCGGCCATGAGAGGTTGTTCCTTCGCTTTGCTTGCTCCTTAGCTTTTGTTTGATACTTTGTGGTCTCGATACCCGGTCTTATGGTCTTGAACTTTCTTGGGTGTAAGATTTACTATGCGAGTGGTTTTTTCTTAAATGTTTGGCTCGAGGCATGTATAGGATTTTTAACTCTGTCTTATTGTTCCTCGCCACGACTTTGTGGAGTTTAAGTTGGTTTTAAACTACCTCCATTCCAGGGTCGGCGTAGGGGTTTGAATACTCCTCTATGTATTTCACTTAAGCTGGTGACAGCTCCTTCACTGCTTGATTTCTCTTCTTACTCGCAGGTAAAAAAAAATTCAATTCTTTGTTATGAAATTTCTTTTGTTAAGTTAATATTGTAGTTAGGGTTTACTTGTGAGACGAGTCTTGTTCTAAAGCTCATAAATGTGCTCTTTGCAGGAACCTGTGACTTCTCCAATCTTCAATGGAAAAGAAATACATTTTTCCAGCTTCAGTGAACTTGTGGCCTCCAACCGGTAAGCCCTGGTTTCGATGTGGGTTTTCCCTACTTACGATGAGGGTTGTTGGAAGGAAAATTACAGTGCTTGGAAGCTTGGTTTCATTTTTTTCGTTGGTTAAAATTTTTTAGAATGTTGTTACTCTAGTTTTACTTAAAAACCCTTGCTGTTACGCTGGGTAATACCGGCTCTTGAGCCGTGATATGTATTTGGTTTTTGGTTAAGATTTATCCTTGCAGCTCGATAATGTAATACAGTTGGTTTTTATAAAGAAAGGATTCATTAAGCTTTGAGTTTTCATTTGAGCTCTGTCTCGTTTTACTCTTAGTTGTGAACTGTGGTTTCATTAGCCTGTAAATAATGTGCTTATTTTACTATTTTAAAGATTTATAAAATTTATTTTACTTTCAGGAAAAGACTATGGTCATTCTAAAGCATAGATTGTAGCCTTCTTGTTAAATTTGTTTCACAGTTAAGAATGTAACTGGTTGTAACTTATTACAGGTTAATTTGTATTTGAAAAGATTAATCGAAGGGGTTTCAACCCTTAGGTTTTTCACAGGTTATAAACCTATTTGTTTAAAAATAAAGCACCTAGATATGTAATTCTTAGTTTATTTCATTTATTATTTATATTTACATTCATTTTTATTTACTACTCTATAAATTATAATTATTTGGAGCTCTGTAGAGAAAAGAATGTTAACTCTAGAACTCTATTTATTTTACATAAATGAAGGGTTTATAAACGAAACACTAATCTGGTTTTTATTAAGTATTAGTTGAGATTAAGTTAATATCTAAAAAGAAACTTGTTTAGTTATTAACTTGTTCATACACTTTCTCAAATATTAGTTATTATCTCCTATAAACTTTTGTTTCCTATCAATATACTATTACTGCAATACTAGTGTAATTTACTATTTCTTTTACCTTCATTTTCATTTAGTTAGACTAAGTAAAACAATAAATATAAACAAACCATAACACTGCTTTTTCATTACATCTTAAACATTGAAATAAAATTTACTCTGTTTACCTACAAATACAAAATCATATCTACTATTTTCATTCTCTTAAGAATTATTTCATTTATCTAAAGCATTCTAACTGTGCTAGAGTATGACCTGGTTTCTAGGTGTGGAAAAACGCAGCTTAGAAAATTTAATTTCTTTCTATTTCATTATTTCCCTAAACCATTTTCATTTCTATAAAGAATCTAATAAGAATACTAAATCTAACATTTCACAAACTCTGAACTTTTAACATTCATGTAGCAGATAAACTAAGATTTATTTAACTAAGACAGTAAAATAAAATAACATAGAACCTATTGAGGATAAGACGACAATAGCTTGAGGAGGTCATTCCTCCCTACCAATCCCCTGGAGAGCGCTCAAATTACAATGCTTCCTCAGGACCCCCAAGCATGTTCTTGGTCTTCTTGGCTGAGAACTGGGTGGAAAATGCAGTTGTAGAACCCTCTGTCACCTGACTAGTTCAATACCTCAGTAAAACAATCTGCTCTCAGCAGTATGATCTTTAGCTTAAAAGCTGCAACTAGATCAATCTCAGTAGTTATCCCCTCAAACACTTTCCAGTTTCCCCTCCATTGAATTTCTTTGAAGTAAATTCATTCACCCTAAGTGATCACTTCTCTAGAATGAGCAGCCTCGGCTCTTCAATGGAAAAGTTTATAGAGATGCCTAGGTCTTCTGGGTCAGTTTTCATTAATTGAGCCACCTACTCTGATTCCACTTTCTTGGAGAAACATGACCACAAATATAGGGAGGTTTCCACCTGCAACAATTGGAAGTGGTTTGAGGATGTTGCCACATGTCAGTTTTCTCTCCACCTAGTCTCCTCCACTAATTTGACCAGTAAACACTCTTTTAACAGCTCTCCTAAGCTGTTGTCTCCTCATTTATTTATTTATATCTCCTCATTTATTTATTTATAAATAAAATATTATGAATTTACATTAAATATTCTTGACCTCACTGGGTCATCAATTACAACTTACCATGAAATTTAACATAATGTTCCTCAAATAATGTAAAACTGTTTTTGCAAAATTGGGGCATGTGACACAAGGTCTCTAGTTCTCAATCTCATTCATCATATAAAGGATTTAAGCAATCTCAACAACTGATCAGGGTGTGAATTCCATATCAATTTCTAATTTCAAAAGAGAGTTTAACCATTACCAAGTGTGCATTGATTTATTTTTCAATAAACCATCGCCCAATACCTATAACACATATGCAATACCTATAAAATATAACCACCTCATGCAATCCCATACCCCAATACATACAAACCTACTTAATCAAATAATGCATCATGACCTCTTAATATGAAATAACATATAGACTTGGTTTTCACAAGTTTTAAACCCCCTTTTTGAATAAATGCGATCGTATATTGGTAAACAAGTGAAGCCTCCATGTCCTTCATGGATTCTTCCAAAATTGAGATTGGTACTTCCACTTGTTGACCATCCTTAGAAAGTACAACTACTAAAGAGTTATGTTCATATACAACATGAGTGAAAGACATGGAGTCAAACAAGGATGTGGCCTCCTTTAACTATCTTGCCAAGTCTTCTAATAAGACATATTGAATATGCATCTCTCAATTTATCCATATAATGACCAAGAAGGAGCTACCAAATATCTACAACTTCATTACTCCTTCATCCATACCCACTTTCAATAAAAGACAAAGTGCATCATTGCCAAAATAAAAATAAAAAAATTCCCAATTCCCAAGCCTAGTTTGAATCAAATAAAATTCCTATAAGAGAACACCATAATTAGTCTGTCCTTTCCTACCATCATCCAAAAGACTCCAAAGGGCGGATTTGTTAATGAATGACTCGCCAACTTTTCTTATTGTCTAACTTTTAAAAATCTTTCTACAACCTTAAAAGATACCACAAAGATGATGATACAATTCGAAAGTGGGGTTTCTTTTACCTTGAAAAATATGGGCATTGTGAGATAATCAAATACCCCATAAAATAAGCCACGAGAGTGTTTCAACTTCTTTTGATTATATAGAACCAAGATCAAAGACATTTCTCCAATGTGAATATCATCCAAATATTTGCAATTTGAGTTATGATTTCAATATCCTTCTAAAGGTGCTAAGCATATGAGCAATGAATAACTTGGTGAGATATTGATTATGCTTCTCTATAAATAGCATACAAATGTTAAGGTTTTATCTTACTCTTTTGTATGATACCTTTTATAATTTTATGTAAGGGTCTTTTATATATATATAATTTAGTAAAATAAATATTATTATGATTAATTTAATTGTAATTATATATGTAAATAAATTTTAACTTTATAAAACATGATTTCACAAACAAAAATGATAAATACTAACCAATTATTTCAAATGCTTATTTAAATTATGTTAAATATATTTCAAAATTAGAATAATTAATTTCCCATATATATTGATTGGATCTACCATAATAGAATCGTAATGAAGGTCTTTATGGAATTAAAAAAGACCTCAATATAGACTCTAAAAAAGATGTTTGATTTGAGGTTATGTTAGACGTAAATATAGACTTCCAAGGTGATGCTTGATTATAGGTCGTTTTACACATTGTATTGGATGCTATAAAAGAAGTTAGGAAAGTTTTTTAATAGATATTTCTAACGACATAGATATATATAATGAATATTTTTTTAGAATGGGTTAAAGTATTAATTTATGTTATTCAAAATTTTATTTTATTTTTATTATTATCATATAACTTATATTCTTCTAAAAAATTACATCTCAATATACATATATTATCCTTTTTTTTTTTATTATCATATATATATATACTAATACACTTAACTTGTTTCATTACAATATTCCACCCTTACATATTTAACTATTTATTAATAATATGCAAATGCAATATTTATTGATAATATGCACATGCAAATTCCTTCTTTCATATTCATAATCAATCAGAATTACCTCTTGTTCTTTTTAGCTTGAGTTATTTGGTTAAGTTTTCCCCAGTTCAGCAAATCTCTTTTTATCTAAATTTTAGACATTTTAAATGGTCTTAGTTATACTTTTTAGCATACAACATTTGATTTTTTTTTTGTTAAAGACAAGTTACCTTAAAACCTCTTGTTCTTTTAGCTTGAGTTATTTGTTTAAGTTTTCTCCCAATTTAGCAAATCTCTTTTCTCTAAATTTTACCTATTTTAAATTGTCTTAGTGATGCCTCTTTTAATATATAACATTTGATTTGTTTTGTTAGGTTGTTATTATGCATGATATATATTTTTTATATTTTTATATATGGAAAGGTTTTTAGGTTTTTAATTTTTTTTTAAATATTACCAGTATAGATTTATTTAAAAGGGAATTTCCTTAGCATTACTAAGAGGAGGATCAATTTCTCAAGGTGTAAACCTTTTTTGAGTGGAAATGTTGATAAAATGTGTAATCCAATGTTTATGATTTTAGTTTATCTAATTTATTGTTTTATATATATTGCAATTCTAAATAATTTGAATTTAATTTAAGTAAACATGTTATTATACCTGCCTCAGCAGGTATATAGTAATCGGTTGCTAGTCAACCACCTTTGACCTTCTATTAGTTTGCTGCCACCAAAAAATCAAAATCAGTTTTCCAAAGTTAAACTTTACAGCTTGAAAAAAAATATTTTAAATTTTAATAAAAATATTTGAATTTGCTATTTTGTAAACTTCTTATTGGCCATCAGAAGTGATGTCATTCTTGGAGTTTGGTATCTGGTTTTCACTTGACACATGGCAATGATGACATCAGCATTTATTTTATTTTATTACTATGTTATTTATAATTCAAAGACTGA
>LPNX010057216.1:319231-335483 GCA_001517045.1 Pseudotsuga menziesii | reverse complement strand
TTGTCTCTACTTCACATAGTAGAGTATAGGTTTGTCATTACTCCACATAGTAGAGCAGAGGTTTGGTGCTTATTGGTTTTCATGTTTTTTTTTATAATTTCGGTCTTTTGCAATGTTGTCATTGTTATTTATCCATGAGTTTCGAACTTAGTGGGACCTCTTTTTTTTAATAAGGTAGGGTCTTTTTAATATGTAGGGGTTTTATGGAATTCTAGCAAAAATGGGTGTATGTTTACTTTCAATTTTATTGTTACACCATGGTGGAATACAAATGGACGCAAGTTGGCCATGTTACAGAAACTGGATGCTAGAGACTATATTTAAGAAGCGAGATGCGCGGCCATTTTTCACTATCTGTGTGATAGCTTCAAGAGAGGTTCAATCGAGATACAAAGAAGAATTTAATTATTGCAGTAACGGGAAAGTCGGAGATCGATATGGAACTCGGGCATGCAGATTGCATTGATAAGCCATTTGATTTGGCAGAGAATCTCAACTTTAATTACATAAAGTTGGGATACTCTGATCTTCTATCTAGGGCATCAGTGTTCTGGTTACCCATGCTGGCAGCTGGTGCACATGTATTTGTCATCGACCAACTCTACTTTTGGAGAACTAGTGATCATATGGCCACAATCGTATGGCTTCTCTGGTTAACTTGTGGTTTAGGGACCCTTTTTATTTACTATTTTCGTCTGTCAAAGCAAATCTACATGCTGGATCTGTCCTGTTACAAAGCGCCTCAGGAATGGAGAGTTTCGTTCGATCATTTCATAGAACATGCTGTGATTTCACAGAAATTCACAGCAAAAAGTGTGGAGTTTCAAAAAAGGATTCTTGAAAGAGCTGCTGTGAGCGAATTTGTTGCTATTCCTCCAGCTCTGCATTACTTGCCACCGAGGTTGACACATGAGACTTCTCGTCAAGAAGGAGAGATCGTCATGTTTGGCTGTGTTCAAGATCTGCTGGACAAAACTGGCATTGTTGTTAATGAAATTAGTATTCTTATTGTGAATTGCAGTGTGTTTAACCCTATTCCATTGCTTTCGTCGATGATTGTTAATAAATTTGGGTTTCGTAGCGATATCAAGACTTATAATGTCGGCGGAATGGGATGCAGCGCTAACCTAATTTTGCTGGATCTGGCAGTGGGTTTCCTTCATGCTGCCAACAGAGGCACTTATGCAATTGTTCTAAGCACAGAGAATATTATAGAAAATTGGTATTTCGGAAACTATGAACAGATGTTGGTTTCCAATATTTTATTTAGAATGGGCTATGGGGTTGTGCTTCTGTCGAACAAAAGAAGCGATCACCATCGTGCTAAATATAGATTGCTTCATTTCATTAGAACGCACA
Source organism: Pseudotsuga menziesii (assembly GCA_001517045.1). Classification (NCBI taxonomy): domain Eukaryota; kingdom Viridiplantae; phylum Streptophyta; class Pinopsida; order Pinales; family Pinaceae; genus Pseudotsuga; species Pseudotsuga menziesii. Next base: position 334,124 of record LPNX010057216.1, on the reverse strand, counting down.
AAGCAGGCGTGAGCGACATGGCCTATCATGCTACTTTTCAAGAAGAGGATCTGACTGGAACAGTCGGGGTGAATCTCAGCAAACACATTATGGAAATTGCTACAGAGGCTCTCAAGGAAAACATGTGACAATTGGGTCCTCTGGTTCTTCCCTACTATGAACAGATTCTTTATCTTGCCAGAAAGTTCTTGGTCAAAAAGATCTTCGTGAAGGTTAAAGCAAAAGAATATGTGCCCGATTTTAAGCGAGCATTTAATCATATGTGCATCCATTCCGGTGGAAAAGCAGTGATTCGTGCAGTGGAGAAAGGACTGAATCTGCCTCCTGATACCGTAGAACCATCGAAAATGACTCTGTACAGATTTGGAAATACTTCTTCTTCATCCACATGGTATCAATTCCAGTATTTGGAGTCCAAAGGTCGTATGAAAAAAGGGCAGAAGATCTGGCAGATTTGCCTCGACTGTGGCTTCAAATGCAACAACACAGTGTGGATCGTCAACAAAGACATTGCACCCCCTCGTGACAACGGGTGGTCTGACTGCATCTTTGATTATCCCGTGCAAATCCCTGAAATTCGACGCCTTTCATGACAAATTACAAGTTAGTTTTGCAGCGGCGTCATATCCATACTAGTAACTTTCGTGGCAAGTTGTTGTAATGGCCAATGGCCATATCCATATTAGTAATATTGTTGTGAAGTAGCGATTTCCAGTTCAATAACACATATAAAGCAACGTTAATGTGATGTAATTATAGGTACAATGGTATCTCAGAATTTGTTGATTAGTCTGAAATTCTACACAGCCATGAAGCAAACTTCTATTTTTAAGAAATGGTGGCAAGTTGATATTTTTCGAATTATTGGGGGAACGGTGTTACTGAATTGCACCAACAACACTTAAGTAATTGTTTTATTTTAATATGTAGAGCAACTTTACCTTTATTTTGACAACAAAATCAATTGTTATCATATATATATATATTGAAAATTTAAGACTTTATACTTAGATGATCCAAGAGAATATAGTTTAACCAATGGAGATTAGAAGGTTTAGGTATCAAATGGACATCGGATTTCATCCACTTTGTCTCTACTTCACATAGTAGAGTACAGGTTTGTCATTACTCCACATGGTAGAGCAGAGGTTTGGTGCTTATTGGTTTTCATGTTTTTTTTTTTTATAATTCCGGTCTTTTGTAATGTTGTCATTGTTATTTATCCATGAGTTTCGAACTTAGTGGGCCCTCTTTTTTTTAATAAGGTAGGGTCTTCTTAATATGTAGGGGTTTTATGGAATTCTAGCAAAAATGGGTGTATGTTTACTTTCAATTTTATTGTTGTTATTTGTTTTTTATTGTGTTTCATCTATTTTATAAGTGTTTTTTAATTATATTTTTGGGTTTTTATTATGTGATTTTTTTCATTACTTTTTAAGATTTTAGTAACTAAGAAGAATTTTTTTAATTTTATGGGCATCCATGTTCCATGGTAAAGAAAACAATAGTTTTCTCCATAACCTAGTTTTTTAGAATTGTTAGAATGAGTAAATCCCTTTCTAAGAATTACATATTCCAAAAAGTAGGGATGCTATGTAAATCCAAAAAGTATGGATGCTATCTAAATCCAAAATTTTCATATAAATTGGCAATTCCTTAATTTTTAAAGCCATTGAAATTCATGTAAATGACTAAATAAATATGCATCAAATTCAATTAAAACAATGATTTCATTTTAAATTCCATTCATAAGAAAAGCTAAAACTTAATTACATATTTATAAACATAAATTTAAAAAGTATTTTTTCATTATGTTGATCCAAAAAATTAGTTTCATCTAAGAATTTTTCACGGAAATATTCACTACAAATATCATCCCCAACCAAATTTATGAGGCCACTAAGAAAAGGAAACTGGAAGAACCGACCATGTTTTTTATCTTATGAAACGAATTGGTAGATAATAACTTGGCTATAAGGCACCCAATGAGAAACAATGGATAGAGAAAATTAAGGCTTGCTAAAAAAACCAGCTTTTAAGGTTCTCTATAGCAATCCATCTCCATTCATAGGTTGACATATATGTTTCTCGTAATTGGATTTGGTCATTTATAGGTTTGTATATTAGTGTAAAGCATGAGAACTCAATGTTTAAAACTTCAATAGAGATATAAAATGATAATGGTGGTGTGTATGAGTCCATTTGAAATTGGAATAGGAAAAGTTGGTAGGGGAATGGAGGAGGTTTGAATTTCCATGAGGATGATGGTACCAACACCCATGAGGATGATGGTCAAACACTCATGTAATTTCTCACCTACCACAACATGCATTATGTGATTGGCTTTTAAGTCAAAGATAATAGTAGTTGAGATTTAAATAAAGCACATAAAATAAAGCTAAGAGTTAGAAAAGATAGGATTATTTCTCCTACTCCCTTGGACCCCTTTTTCTCTTCACTTCTAGTGGACTCATAGACCTCACATTCTACCTCTAGCCATCTTATACCTTTATATTAATTTTCATAATAATATTTACATTTTATTCTTACCATGGAAGATCTACCACATGGCACTGAAGGATTATTATTACAACTATATGCCTAGTCATGGCCTTGCACTTAGCTCTAACACTATATTTACATCATTTACGCATGAAGTCATTTTATTTAATCTCATATGGCTTGACTCCCATCATTATAAATATTTCTTAAAGTGGCGATAATTATATATAATACCAAAAGGTGATCAAAATGGGGTATCATAAAATGTTGTGTGTATTATTCTTTCTATGGTAGATAAGACATTAGTCTTCCTAGTTAGTGAGTTATTCAAAAGGAATATCTTTACTATTCTTATCACCAATTGCAAGATCATCCAATATAAGGAAAATACCACAAACCTAAACCTAAAAGCAAGGGAAGATGTGAGAAATTATTATTGGATTCAATGAAGATGAATGAAATGTAGTAAATCAATAAATAATTATTATAAAGAAAGATACCAATGCATATGTAGAGGTCTCAATTGAGGAATCAACACTCACTTTAAAGAATAGAGTAGAAAACAAGAATATATTTACCTAGAAGGATGGTAGCTTTAAATGAAGCTCCATCCATAGGAATGAAGAAACTTCATGAATATGACCACTTTGATAGAGTTGTTACTTAATTCAGGAAATTTAAATTCTAATCTATTTCATTTAAGTTATATGAAATGAAAGAAAAAAGAAAAATATTTTTCAATGAGACAAAAATTAGATATCTATTTAATAACATGTAGTATATAAATGACAAATGTAATTTCCATTAAATTTTTAAATAAATAAATAATATGTAAAAATTTGTTATTTAATTTTCAATATAAAAAAAGCAAAATTCCATTTATAATTAATATAGTAAATAAAGATTCTCCAAAAAATATTGGTCTTTAACAATATCATTATCAGTCTTATTTGTGTGTGAATGCATTGTTTATTTGTAACAATATCATTGTTAGCCTTAATTGTGTGCATGCATTGCTTATTGTATAGTCATTTTATTACCCATATATTAATAATAGAAAATGAATTTTTATATATAAACAGAATTAGTGGATCATTTATTACTCAGCTCTATCCAGCACCAATTATTCAAATTTTTAATTACATATTACAAAAGATAACATTATTTAATAATAACTAAAATTATTTAATAAAATATTTATAAAAGAATTTCTATTTTATTTTAGTTATTCAGGTTTTTAATTACATATGGCAAAAGATACATTTTGTATGCATAAATGTTTTAATTGTGTTTTAGTTAAATGTATTTTATTTGTTATTAATTCTTTATATATATTACATAGTTGTTTGATATTAAATCTAATATACTCAATTAATTGTTTATTTATGTGATTAAAGGGTTGATTTCAAAAAATATTAAAATTTAAAAAAAAATCCCTAATATCATTTAGTTTATTTTTTATTTTCACTAAAAATCATATTTTTCTTATTATTGTTTTAATTTTATATAATCAGATATCTTTTCTTTTTCAATGTCTATAACATTATTTTTATAAACGCTTGTAAATATTTCCTTTTATTATTATTTTTTGTTAGATTAACATATATTTATATACAACAATGGCACACATTCTATGTTTTTAAAGAATTATCTTCTTGAAAGTTTCATTGTAATAGTTGGTGCTTACATTGGAATTCAGATTTTTCAAAATCTCCAATTGTTGTTACATTTTTAATATCTATATTGTTAAGTATTTATTAGGCATTCAACATTGTTAATGTTATTCAATATTCATTTCTTAAGTAACATTTATTAAACTATTTTTAAGAGCCAAGTACTAGGCATCTATGTTGCTTATCTCAACTATTGGTAGTGACAAAAGCTCTCCTATTCACAAAGACAAGTAAACTCATTTTGGATCTTTAATTTCAAGGACTTACTTAATAACTAATTAATTGATATACACATAGAAATATAAACAATGACAGTTACAAGAAGTAACAAGTAATGCAACAACCTATAAACAACAAGTAATCTCACATAGAAATATAAGTACCATGGCAACAAGTAATACATTGTTTCAAGTTTGAATGTTTCATAATTTCTTTAACTTTTAGCTTTAAACTATATACAATATCACAATAAAATATTTCTAAGAGGCAGGTATAAGCAGCCTTGCTGCTATTTCACTTGTTTTTATTTTTATTTTTATTTTTTATAAATGACACTTATCAACTGTAGGATAAACACTAAAGATATTACACATCTTTCCTCTACTAAACTATATAATGCACCTCTTTGTACAATAAATTAATATACATTTTCAAAAAAAAAAATAATAACAAAATAAAACTATGCGTTTTTAAAATTTATTTTTCAATCAAATTCCAACCCAAAAAAATAAAAATTCAAACAAAATTACACGATGGCATGTCTACTTCCTTCCTTTATTTATGCTTGAACCATTAATACTTCGAAGTTTGAACAACGTGATCATAGTACCTGAATCCTATATTGTTTGAATGGTTTCAGACAGTAAGTAATCAAATAGAATGTGTTATGTGTAAAACAAACTTTCATCATTTTTCTTAATTAGTTGCTTTGAAATTTATAATGAGGAATTTCCTCTTTCACTATAAAGTGAATCAAAACATCAAACACACAATAAGATCATATGTTGGAGAAATTTGCATGCAAAAAGCCGAGCTGAAATTGATCGTAATATCAAGATAGATATTAGAATTAGACTATAGGAAAACGATTCTTATATCATATATATATATATATATAAACTTCATATGCAGAGAGTGCTGTGAGTCTGCAATTATTTTTGTTTGTAAATATCGAATGCAGTATGTGAATAGGTCACTCTGTCGACGATCATCCAGCTAAAAAAAAGTTGAAGCTGTCCTTCAATTCCGATTCGGGAAACGGATATATAAATTTTCCTTACTTTATGAGACTAACGCTGGCATCAGACAGAGGAAAGGTATCGGCAGATTCATCCTGCCAATAATAACATTAACAGAAACTACATTAATGATCCCTTGTTACATTTTCGAATGTGTGTTACGTAGTGTATTTGTGAGTTTTAATAATTTACCTTCGACGGGTGCCGGTACAGATCCAGTCAAAGCTCCCAACTCCACTATGTCGTTGCCATGTGGTCCGGCGGCTCCAAACGAGTTGGAAGGGATTGGTGATATTGATTTTGACGAACTTGACACAGATTTCCCGATCAGTTTGCGATAACTACTTTTCTGAGATTCACACATGCTGGGTAAAGATATTCCTGCCATAAATCGATTATGTAAATACTTAAAATGAGTTGTAATTGGGATGATCATGATCAAAAGGATCTGATCGACCGACCTTCTCCTGCGGCGAGATTGACATAGAGATCGACGATGTTGGGGCAGTTGTTGCGGCACTGGGAAGAACACAACTTCCGACTGACTTGCGCTTCGAGTAAAGAATCTGTGGAAATGCCCACAGCCATCCGTTCCAAGCCGCAGGCATTAATGCACTCCTCGCTTTCGATCCATTCCACCAATTTCTCAGCCATCACAGCTGACGACTAATGATATATCATATGCAATTATTGTGAGTCTTTCGCTAATGACGTATCTATAAACAATGATATCGGTGAAATGTAAAGTTTATAAATAATTATCTATATATAAGACATTAATAGTTATAAGTTACCTGGCATAGAAATTGCAATGTGCCGTCCATCATTACAGCCTTCTCGAGCACACATCTATTACCCGAAGACGAAACCGAGAAAGCACAGATTTTCACGGGCAGCTCTTCGCACGCGATATTGGCACCTGAACAAATACAGTACATCACCCCGAACATATTAGCGGCCTCTATGAATCAAATGACTGTTACAGAGAAGAAGTAAACGACATAACAAAGAATGACTGATCAAGATCAAGAACAAGTGAGACTGATCAAGATCAAGATCAAGAACAAGAGTGACTGATCAAGACCAAGAACAAGATCAATATCACAAAGAGTGACAGATATCAATATCAAGAACAAGACATAGATAAAAGAACGCACTTTGTACTCTATGCATAGAAATAGAAATGGCAATGGCTATCAATAGGATGAAGAGCGCATGAGCCGCATGGATGAGGTTGGTTGAGGCCATCTCTAAAATTCAAGAAACACTAGTTAGTTCTGAACTTGTTGAGAAAAAACAACAGAACCAGTCGAGCTCTTTAACGCCTGCAGACATGCTGTAGGTATGGGTGACATTGTATTTATAGCGTTCAGCGATTGCGCGCCTCTGTAGGAAGGAAGGTGTCTTCAATAAGGAAAGTTTTGTATCCTTGGAGGTGAGTGAGACTCGAGAGGTAGGGTCACGGGTGAGTGAGACTGGACCAGTGAGGCCCACGCCCAACATCTCCAGTCAATCACGGATCACGGCTACTATAAGTTATCTCCGGTCGGGACACGACAGCAAATATTAAGCACATAGTACAAGAGCATTAAACATTCAGATTAAAAGTATGTTGCTGGGTCGAATATGTCCTGTTATATTTGAATGGCTCTGACCCCTTCTCCAAGCAAACCGTATTTAATGCTCTACCGTTTGATGCTTATTAATCGACCAGATATTCAAAGTTTTATGATACTTGTGCTGCATTTCTCATAACTACTTCACCGTTTTTACCGAGCTCATAACTCTTCACACTTTCTCCGCTATATGTACTCCCAAAATCAAAGTGAAGAGAACAGTGTTCTCGAGAAACAAAACCAACCCAATCGGAAATATAAAGAAGCTTGTTGATGGCGGGAGGACATGATAACAATATTGGGATATTTATGGTATTTTTTTCAGTCGAAAAAACCATTTCTTGGTATTCATTGAATCAAAGGAACCTTTTACATTTTCAGTCATTATAGTTATGCCTCAAGGGACAGCACACAAATATCAGGTAATATTCTCCTATCCAAACATACATACGTCACAAAAAGATAAAAAATAGATTACCCGCAGAAATATAGAGGGACCCAAAGCACGTGGGAATCACTACAATAAATCCCTCTCATAAGAGAGCTGTCTGAATCACTCAACTATATCCCTAGAGAAAATAACAGGAGCCCAGAAATCTGATCCAAGCAAAGAGAGTGACTCTAGTATCCTCTAGTAGCTTGCTCAACAAAACCTGATAGTAGCTCAATGAATCATGAGAGATAAACTATAATAGAATGAGCATATTCTAAAAAAGCTGTGGTGAGTCAAACCCAATAATCTCATTTTCAAATGATTCAGTAAGTAAGAGATGGCCCGTAGCCAAGTGCAATCCTTCCTTGGATAAGATGTCTGCCCTCATATTATGTTCCCTATAGACATGACTGAAATCCACCCAAGTAAAAGAGGACATGAGAATTCTGGTGTTGAAGCACCAAGCCTTAAGATTCACCATGTCCAGGGTAGATTCATTTTTTGCCCAGTTTATAATCACAGAGGAGTCGCCAAAGATATGTAGATAAGGCAACCCAATATCCTTGGCGACCCGTAGTGATGCCCAAAGTGCTAAGAGTTCTGCTCTAGTATTTGTGCAGCTACCACATATGAGTTTGAAAGCAAGAAGGTGATGTTCATTCAGCCAAAGACAAAAGCCCGCTCCACCCATGTTATTTGCAGCAGCACCATCAAAAAATATCATAGAAAACACAGAAGTAGGAGACTTCCCAATGTTCCTAATTCTATGCCTGTGCTTTTGAAGAGGCTTAAAGGTATTTACCTTATCAAAAATAATATGTAACAGGCTAGTCAAAATAGGTTCCTGTTCATCAAAACATAAACGGTTTCTTGCCTTCCAAATATTCCAAATAATGAAAAGGGGCAGATACAGTTAAAAACCCTTATTTGATACCCAATTAGAAAGATTTTCCAGAAAAGTAGGGGCATTCCATAGCATGTTCACATCAAAAATACAGTTGAGTCCATAGATCACCTCCTTCAGAAAACGACAGCTAACAAATAGGTGTTCGACCGATTCAGCCTCCTCTTTACAGAGACTGCACCTATTAGGTCTGATCCATCCTTTCTTGCTCAAATTGTCTCAAGTATTAATTTTCTTATTGCAAGTGAGCCACACAAAACACTTAATCTTAAGGGGAATATTAAAGTACCAAATCTTCATCATTATGTCATTTTCGAGAATAATTTTGTGATTTGAGACAATAAATTCATATGTTTTCTTTGCAGTCACCTTACCCATCTGCTCATCAAACATCCATAACACCGTGTCCTCAGAATGTCCAATCCTAATACCCCCATGTGACAGTCCTTTTACATAGGAGGACCACTGAGTAGCCCAGTCTCCCCCCAATAGTAGGTCTGTGGCAGAGTACCAATCAGTCCCATCCATACCACAACCATCCAGATTTTGTGCCTGTGCAAGATATGTAATCCCCAGGTCAGTGAGATATTCTCTGAGCTCCTCTGAAAGGATGTACTGCGAGTTGAGCCCAACAATGGGGTCAATGCCCACTTTGATTTTTAATCCATTACCCACCTTCCATCCCAGCTGACAGGTAATCCACTCAAATATCCTTATAAACCCATTCCAAAAATATGAAGTACCAACAATCCAATCTTCAAGAGGTCTGTTCTTTAAGTATTTATGGACAATAATCCTGCTCCAGATCCTAGTACCAGTAAGTAGTTGCCACATACTCTTAAGTCTTAGTCAAATCCCAAACCATTCAAGATTCTTGATATCCCAACCACTGAATTCAATTGTATAGAAGAGGTGTATTTTACAACTCAGTAAGAGAGAGATGTGTAACTTTTTAGTGCCTATCTTAGAATTGACACGTGTCCTTCTTAAAAAATAATAAAATATTATTAAAAATAACACGTCTGCTTACATAAAATAGAACAGATGCATTCTACAACCTAGTAGGGAGAGATGTGTAACTCTTTGGTGCTCATCAAATATATAAACCAATATAAATTAGATAAACTAAAACCATAAACATTGGATTACATATTTTCACTCTTAAAAAAGTTTACATCTTGAAAAATTTGATCCCTCTAAATACTTGGTAATTCCCTTTTAAATAAATCTATACAAACTAATAACATTTAAAATTTTGAAATATTTATAAATATTCCGATCTTTGAACTTGATATTTCTATGCTCTTTGATTCTTCCCTCATTTGATATATTTAATGGATTAACATCATATTCCCACTCTCCACCTTAGTCTTTTATTCTCCTTCCGTTATCAAACTCAAAAGTTAAGCCTCGCCTTAGCAATTTTCTTATTTGCGCTCAAACACATAACACAACGGAATTCAAATCTTTTGGAGCCATTCCGTATATCACTGTAACCAGGTTTTCTATCGAGGTTACGATGGTATATAGAGAAGCAAGATGTATTTTATCATTTAATATGTATGTGATTGTATTTAGAAAAGTGAGATGCATTTTATGATTCCAGATGAATATAACAATTTCGTTGAATAATATTTGTTTTGATAATGTTTTTTTATTTATATGATATACTTTGGTTTAATATATTAGTAATAACTATATTAATTTTATTTAATGTGTGTAAATAAGTGGATAGACGTAAATTTAAGCACATACTAAAGAGAAAAACATTAATATAAAAAGTATGTGCCTACATTTAGGTTTATGTAATAATATGGTACTTAATTAAAGTGTTATTGCGTCGAAAGGCGCTTTACAGCCCAATATGGGGGAGTTCCTGTAACGTTATGTAACGTTCCTATCTTCATGTAACGTTACTCTTGTAAATATCGGCCATAAAAAATAAAAAAAATGAATTCTCCTTCAAAATAAATGTCGGCCACAAAAACAACCAAAAATGGGGGAGATGTTGTAATGTTCCTACCTAACAAAACAACAAAAAATAAAAAAAAATAATTATGGGCCAAAACAAATGTCGGTAAGAAAAACAACATAATATGGGGGAGATGTTGTAATGTTCCTACTTAGCAAAATAATAAAAAATAATAAATTGAATTATCTGCAAAAAAAATGTTGGTCGTGCACATGGTTTTAAAACCATGCATATTGAATGGATATATTATATGTCCGCCATAAATAGTATTAAACATTAATAATAAAAATATTATGTGTCGACCTTAAATAAAAAGATGTGTCTTTTGGTCTTAATCACACCAAAGCTGATAGTTGAGTGCAATACTTAAGAAGAGGTTTGCACCTCCAAAAATTTGATCGCTCTCGGCGCTTCATAGAGCCTAGGATTTGGATCTATACTGCTATAATAATAATTGTAATAATATGTTATTTAAACAATCTTAATGAAGTGATTTTATTTCATTAATTCACAATGTCACAATGTTGCATAATCCTTAACGAATTTCGCAATGTGACATAACCCTTGATGAATGTCGTAGTTCAACGTAACCCTTAACAAACATCACAATGAGACATAATCTTTGATGACCATCGAATGTCGCATTATTAATGTGTGACATATTGGGCTTTGTTGGAATATATATAACCATGGTACACATTTAAATGTGTTTTTTATGTAAAATGAATGTGATAAATTGTTAAAGGGATGTAGATAGTATCAATACCAATATGTAACAAAACATTGCAATTATGGATGGATTATGGAGAAAAATATGGATTGTTGAAAGTTAAAACTTTCCATTTTGATTGCAATCACTACATATAATGCTCACAAGACATCAAAATGACAACAATTTTTGTAATACCTATAAATGATGTTCCTAACACATGGAAACTACAACATTTTTTTGGAATGGTTTAGTTTGGATTCCAACTTCTATCAAAGGTTATGTTGCATTACGACATTTATGAAGGTTCATATTGGATCGTGACATTCCTCCATGGTCTTGTTGTATTATGATTATTTTCATTAATTGTTTTTCTTGGATTTTTGAGATTCATTATAAGGTTTTGCAAGGATTGGGTTTAATTAAGTTTGTCACATGAAACTTAATGTTTTGTTTTCCATTGTGAAACTGATGAAGGGTTATATCAAGGTTTGCGATGTTCGGTGAGGCTTATGTTGGATTGCGACATTACTTCATGGTTATGTTATTTAATGGATTTTGTCACATTATGAGATTCATTATAAGGTTTTCCAAGGGTTGGTTTAAGTTATTTTTTCTAAATGTTTTTTTTTTCTTTGGAACATTAATTAAGGGTTATGTTGGATTACATCATTGGTCCATTCTTTAGTGGTTTTGTCGCATTGTCACATTAATAAATGCGTATGTTGGAATGCAATGTTCATGAGGGATTCTGTTGGATTGCGACATTCCTGCATAGTTATGATTCAATATGGTTGTGTTTCTTAATGTAATTTATTGCAATTCTACATAATCATTAAAGAAATTAGTCACAATAATTATCTCAACATGGCATAACCATGCAAGATTGTGGGAATTCGATCATTAGGCTTCAAAATGTCCCATTGCAACATCACCATTATTAATAAATATTGAATATGTTGCTCAAGAGTTTTATTAGATTGTAATACTGAAATAGTTGTTTAATTGTTATGCAATCAACATGATATTTAATTAATTTATAATGCAATCGAGATTATTATTTGCAATGTTTCTCAAAGGTTTTACTAGATTGTTATACTACAACAATTGTTAAGGGTTATGTTTGATTGCAATATTGCTTCATTATTATGGCATTTCAATATTTGGAATGTTGCAGAAGGGTTTAACTATATTTGATACATTCCTTAATGGTTTTGTCACATTTAAACATTTATCGAGTGATATGTTCGATTACGACATTCGTCAAGTGTTAAGCTAGATTAGGACATTTCCCCGTGGTTAGGTTGCATTATGGATGTGTTCGTTAATGCATTTTAATATTGTTTTTTAAATTATTTGTATAACCAAGTATTTAATTAAAATTATGTAGTAGATGCAATAATAATAAAATAGTTAATTGAAAATACTATTGTTTAAATGTTATGTAATTAATATGAAATTTAATTAATTTATAATACAATTGAGATTAATATCTACAATGTTGTTCAAACATTTTATTAGATTGTAATAGTTGAACACTTGTTAAGGCTTATGTTGGATTCTCACAATGCTGCAATTTTGTGAGATAAATTATCACATGTATATTTGCAATGTTTCTTAAAGTTTTAGTTATATTTGATACATTCCTTAATAATTGTGTCATGTTTCAACATTTATCTGAGTGATATGTTGGATTACGACATTCATTAAGTGTTAATTTTGATTGCAACATTTTTCCATGGTCATGTTGGATTATGCTTATGTTCCTCAATGGATTTCATGGCATTATGACATTCATTATAACGTTTGCAAGCATTCATTTGGTTATGTTTGGAATGGTTTTGTGAATCCATTGTGATATAAATCAAGGGTTATCTTTGATTACAATGTTTATCGAGGCTTTTGTTGCATTGCGCCATTTCTCCATGGTTATGTTGTATTATAGTTATCTTTCTTAATGACTTTTGTTGCATGCGAAGATTCAATGTAGGGTTTTGTAATGGTTGGGTTTAGGTTTTGTTTGGAATGGGTTTGTTGCATTATGGCATTCATCAAGGGTTGTGTTTCATTATGGCATTCATTCAGGCTTATATTGGATCGTGATATTTCTCGATGGCCGTGTCCATTATGGTTATGTTCCTTAATTGCTTTTCTTGCATAATGAAATTCATTATAATCATATGCAATGGTTGGTATTACTTATGTTTGATACATTCCTCCATGTTTATGATACATTATGGTTATGTTCCTTAATGTATTTTCTCACATTTCTGCATAACCATTAAAGAAATTAGTCACAATAATTCGAATAACATGACATGACCATGCATGATGGTGATAATTCGATAATCAAGCTTCAAGATGTTGAATTGACACATAAACATTAAATAATATTTTTTTAATTATATAAAATAGTATTGTTTAATTGTAATATAATTAATACGATATATAATTACTTTATAATACTTTTGAGATACATATGTGCAATGTTGTTGAAATATTTTTATAGTTTGTAATACTATAACAATTAATAAACACTATGTTGAATTGAAAAGTTCTTGTGATGCCAATTTTCATGGAGGGTTATGTTGGATTGTGTGATTTATCCATGATTAGGTTGTATTGTGGTTATTTTCATTATTGTGTTTGGTTGCATTATTTTCAGACACATTACGAGATTCAAGTATTCCAATAAGTACAATAATTTTTTTTAATTTATAATTCCACTAAGATTTATGTGAGGAATGTTCGTTTGAGTTGTTATTATATTGTAGCAGTGCCACAATTCTTAAGGATGTTATATGTGATTGTGAGAACCACATCGGTGTCACATAAATTCCCACATTTATATTTCGAATTTTTGTTAATGATTTTGTTATATTCGACACATTTATATTGGGCAAGGGTTAGGTGTAGTCATATTTTGAATTATTTTTTCCGTTTTGACATACATCAAGGGTCATGTTGGATGACGATTCTCATCAAGGGTTATGTTGTATTGTGTCACTGCTTTATAAATATGTTGTATAATTTTTATGTATGCAATGGTTTTGTTGTATTTTGACATACATGAAGTGTTATCTTATGTTACGACATTCATGAAGGTCCATATTGCATTGTGAAAGTTTTGCATGGTTATGTTGCATTATGGTTATGCTCATTATTTGATTTTGTTGTATTATTAGATTCATGATGGAATGGTTTTCTTGGATTCCGACATGCATCAATGATTATGTTGCATTATGACATTTATGAATGCTCATATTGGATCGCGACTTTCATCGATGGTCATGTTGCATTATGGTTATGTTTATAATTTGAATTTCTCGAATTATGACATTCATTGTAGGGTTTTGCAATGGTTGGGTTTAGTTATGTTTGATATGTCCCTTTTTTATAGCATTCTGAAATCAATGAAGGTTTATCTTGGAATGTGCAATTTTTCCATGGGTATGTTGTACTATGGTTATCTTCGTTTATGTATTTTGTTGGATTGTAAGGTTTTGTAATAGTTGGGTTTACTTATGTTTGTAATGGTTTTGTTGTATATCAACATACATGAAGTGTTATCTTATGTTACAACATTCATGAAGGTCCATATTGCATTGTGAAAGTTTTGCATGGTTATGTTGCATTATGGTTATGTTTGTTAATTGATTTTGTTGGATTAAGAGATTCATTTGGAATGGTTTATTGGATTATGATAGGCATCAAGGGTTATGTTTCATTATGACATTTATGAAGACTCATATTGGATCACAACTTTCCTCGATGCTCTCGTTGTATTATGGTTATGTTGTAAGGTTTGTCATTACACCAAAACCTGCAGATGTTGGTGAACATTTG
>LPNX010057216.1:308920-319133 GCA_001517045.1 Pseudotsuga menziesii | reverse complement strand
CCATTTGTTTTTATATTCCCAGAGGTGCGGCAGTTATACCATGTGGAGGTACCTGATACTCCAACACCCCGCCTCTGGCGTAGCTCGAGGGAATTGAACCTGAGACCTCTGCTCTGATACCATGTAAGGTTTTTCGTTACACCAAAACCTGCATATTAAATTGAGCACATAGATATATGGACAAACACACAACTCACAATATAAATCACACAATTTACTTAGTTATTAAAGAATGAAACAGTGCAAAAATGGCTTGCAGCTGTGAATGCTTTTCATTAATCAAAGAGTAATTAGATAATAATTACAATGAATTACAATGGATTAAATAGCCACATGCAATTCACATCCACATGAGGAAATTCGAATTGATTAGACTCTACTTGACTGTAGGTAACTAAGACCTTGTCTAAACCACTGTCGGAGGACTCAATAATTAACTGACCTTGTCTAAACCATTACTGAAGTTCAACGGAGTTCTAAAACACAACTCAAGTGTTTACTTCATTGTTGATTGAGGCTAACTCACTGTGGTAGGTGAGAAATGTGCCTCTCCTGCATGCAGTCATGCAAACCTAGTGCTAACTGAATGTAGAGTACTAGAACTGAATGTAACTAACTCCTAACTCAGATTGACTAGTCACTAACTGAACTCAACTACTGAAGGTTGGTGTCGACATTCCCAGTGGCTCCTAAATTGTAGGAATTGATCTAGGAGGCTCCCAAACTGATGCATACAAGTGAAATTAGTGGAAATAGGCCTCAATTAGTGTTCCCCACACTTTAGTAACTGGAACATGTGCCCCAATTAGGCCAAGTGGACCCAATGGTGCTAGTGACTAAAAATAGACTAGATGGACTCTCGATTTAGACTTATGACCAAATTGGACAAGGGAGGATTAATAATCCTAACACCCCCCCTGAATGCTAACTTGGAAAATCTGTGGGCCCTGGTAACTAAGACCATAGGTCACCCATTACATCAAGTAAAGTAAAGTAACTGCTCAATACAAGGAGCTGGGGAAAAAATCCTCCCCTCTAATTAAGTAGGTAGAATCAAGATCAATATGGTTCTTCTATGCACAGGTGTCTAGGGGCCTATCATGTGAACCTCTCCATCATTATGTCTGGAGGAATCGTCCTCTTTGGAAGAATAATGATATGCTCAACTAAATCAGAAATATAGACACCTGTTGGATGAAGAATGGGCCCATGTAGAGCAACTGAAGTCAACTGATAAGTGAGAAAAGGTTCGTGAGGATTTAGAACATGTGAGGAACACTCAAGAAACTGATATGTTACAGCCATGAATAGAAAACCATGAGTGGTAAAATCAGCCCCAAGTGTTAGGAGCAAGTGTTCAGGCGGATGTAGAATATCTTCCTTTACTAGTTCTGTGAGGAGATGAGCATGTGATCAATGATAGAGAAGCACTGGGAATGTTGAGAGTGAATGATTGAGCTCCATATTCTAATATAGCTTCTAAAATATATAATGATTCACAAAAAAAAATATCAGCAACATCATAAAAGGAAACTAACACCAAATCTCCAACAATAGTTTTGAAGAGAAATTGTGGTACTTGATTTTTCACACCGGAATTGGTGAGAGAATCTACAAGCATGATTGAAAGATCTTGGATTTTAAAATTTGAACCAAATAATATCATATCATAAAGTAAATCAAATCTAAATAGGTTCACAATGGATCCAAAACTATGAAATGAAATCAAATCCCCAGCAGCAATTTTGTAAGAGACTTGTGGTACTTGTTTCTTCACACCATTGATGAGAACAGCTAGAAGAAGTACTAAAAGATTGTGAATTTGAAATACTAAACCAAGAAGTATCAGATTAGATTCAAATAAGATCATATCATATTCAAAGAAATGGTCAACCGAGACGATGGATGCACAACTTTCTTCCTCTTCAAAATTCTGAATTTTGGTGCATGCCATCCTGCAGGAATTTGCTGGAAGATCTAGATCAAGGGGAACGAATGGATCACTCTGGTAATCTGATATTTCTTCCAAAATATCCAAGGTATTACATATTTTCACACCATTAGCAAAATTAGAGGGAGAAAAATCAAATTTCTCTTCACTTTCAGAAGCAATTACTGGAAAATTTTGAACAGAATTCAAAGGAAAATCACCGATGAATGTTTGGATGGAAGTGCAACAATATTTTTCTTCCATATCAGATATTTGAATATATTCTTCTATTTCAACCATATGAGGAGATGAGATATTAGGGATCTCACAAACTTCCAGAGAATCAGGAGAAGGAGTCACAGCAAGGAGACTTTCTTCAATTCGAATTGACTGTGTAGAAGCTTATGCTTCTTCTTCATCTTGAACAACTTCATCAAAGAGAGTGGGGGCCGATATTTTTGGATCAAGGATGCTTATGGTGTTGTATGTGCTCTCCAAATTTCTATTATTATCCTCATTAATCATTCCAAAGGTTCTATCCAATCTTGTCCAGAGTTCCTTTGGGTCTTCAATAGATCTACTGAGGTAGCGCAAGCTAGGAGAAAGACCCAATGCTATTGTTCCAAAATCTGCATGACATTTATTCAGCCAATCATTCTCACTAAAACACTCTTCACCGAGTCCAATAGACACCCCATAGAGACCTCGTCTCATCAAGGATGCAATCATCTTCTTCTTCCATTCTGAATAGTTTGTGAATAGGGTGAGAAGAGGAACTGATGAATTCATTTCAAAGTTGTACCTGAAAAACAAAACAAAGGGGCACTGTAAGGTCGGACAGCCTACATGTTTCAAGTTTTCATCACACCCAGCATAGTTGATCAATATTGATCAACAATTCCTTAACTTGGGGTATTAAGTGGTAAACCTTTTTCTTCTGGTGCAGAGCTGGAAGGAGCAATTTTGCTAAAAAATGATCCAGTAGGAGATCTGAGGAGGAGAAGTGCCTTATTTGTCGAGGCTATGATACCATATTAAGTTGAGCACATAGATCTTTGGACAAACACACAACTCACAATATATATCACACAATTTACTCATTTATTGAAGAATGAAACAGTGCAGAAATGGCTTGCAACTGTGAATGCTTTTCGTTAATAAAAGAGTAATTAGATAATAATTACAATGAAGTACAATGGATTAAATAGCCACATGCAATTCACATCCACATGAGGAAATTTGAATTGATTAGACTCTACTTGACTGTAGGTAACTAAGACCTTGTATAAATCACTGTCGGAGGACTCAATAGTTAACTGACCTTGTCTAAACCATTACCGAAGTTCAACGGAGTTCTAAAATACAACTCAAGTGTCTACTTTAGTGTTGACTGAGGCTAACTCACTGTGGTAGGTGACAAATGTGCCTCTCCTGCATGCAACCATGCAAACCTAGCGCTAACTGAATGTAGGGTACTAGAACCGAATGTAACTGTCTCCTAACTCTGCATGACTAGTCACTAACCATGAACTCAACTGCTGAAGGTTGGTGTCAACACTCCCAATGGCTCCTAAATTGTAGGAATTGATCTAGGAGGCTCCCAAACTGATGCATGCAAGTGCAATCAATGGCAATAGGCCTCAATTAGTGTTCCCCACACTTTAGTAACTGGAACATGTGCCCCAATTAGGCCAAGTAGACCCAATGGTGCTAGTGACTAAAAACAAACTACATGGACTCCCAATTTAGACTTATGACCAAATTGGACAAGGGAGGATTAATAATCCTAAAATATGTTGCTCTAGATAGATCATATTGTAAAGATGTAGAGCTTTATGAGGTTACTAGTTAGTTATATCGGAGACATGGTACATATCCATAGATGAGCAACATTGCCAAACATTCTTATTAAGCCTCTATCCGGTACAAGCTTAGTTGTAGAATAGAAATACTCCTCTAAAGTTGAAGAGGGAGTATTTACATGTCTTCAAAGGTAGCAACAGATAAATTCCCCAACTAGTTAGTATGGTACATGAATCGAGAATCCATGGGTTGTGATATATTTTGGAGAGGATCCACATGAGCAGAGACATGGTCAAAGTTGTAGAGACTATCAAATAATTTAGAAGAGTTATAGTCAAGACTGTCAGAGAATAGTTAAAACTCTTGGAAAGGCAGTTGGGGTGTTGCAATATAAAGAGAAGAATATGGATTCACTATGAAATTGATCAAGCCTTGAAGAACATCACAGATAATAACAAATCTCAAAGAGAAATTTTCCAGATAGTAGAAGATTCTTGAAGTCAATAAACGTTGAAGATTGAAAGAAAATATGAGACTTTCTTTCAGCATGGTATTACAAATCTAATGTGTTGTATATGATGGATGATAAATCTATGGTTTCTAGTTTTGATAAGCCACATTCTGGATCGGATCCAGATGATGCTACCATGAATACGTAGCTAGTTGGTCTCTTAAGATACCTAGAATACCTATTGTATTTTATGTTTTTTACTAAGAATATGTTTGAGTACCTATGAGGTACATTAGAATAGGTTATTTATTGTAATTGATACGTGGTAGACCTATTGTGATATGTAATTATTGTTTTAGCATGAGATAAGCTATGTATATTATGGCTAGTACTACAAAACATAGGTGTATTGTGGGTAGTACTACATAAGAAAGGTGTATGTCATAGAGTACTACATAAGCAAAGTGTATTGCAGATAGTACTACCTCCTAAGGAGTGGTGTAGCTTGGAAGCTACTTACTAAGGCGAAATACTTAAGCCTAATGTTATTAGGTGTTTTAGTCAAGCTTTCCAAAAACCCAGTGTGTTTTGTGATAAAACACAGCAAGATGGAGTTTGACTTAATCGGAGACATGGTAATGAAAGCTAAAAGCTTCATTACATAGCTACTAATGACCATATTGCATTTTTGTTGATAAGTCGCTATCAATGATGAAGTTCAGATACTTCTGAGATAAGATTGGAATGACAAAGAATGCCTGGTATGGAAGAAAATTCCTAATAAAACAGAGAATTCCTCCCTCACTAAGAGGGAGTGTTGATTGTACAACATAAGGATTGATTCCCTAGAATTGTGAGTTATATTAAGTCCTATATATCCTCATATGATTGAGGTGGTGATCCTTGTTCTGTATAGTATTTTGAGTAATATCAATATTGTATACTTGTGAGTAATATCAAGTAAAGTATTCTCATAAATGGTACCCTATGAGATGTATTTCCAGTTATGGAGATGGGATTGTTAGTTATATAAAGCTATGATCCTCATGCATTTATCTAGAGAATGGATACCCATTGAGGTGGACCTTTATTCATAAAGGTAAATGTTATGCGATATATTAATAGCCATGGCCATTCATGATGGATAATGCTATTAATTTTCCTCTAGATACTGATAAGCTCTAGAGTGAATTACATTTGAATATGATTATATGGTCCGAGGTAATATAATATGATCATGTAGCATGTGATAAATCTTCTAAGTATAATATTATATGATAGATTAATAAGTTAAAGACATATTGACCATGCAATAAGATCAAGAGATAATTAATAAAGAGACAATGAGAGAGAGAATTCGAATTAACTAAAGGTATATAAGTAAAACTATAGTTGTAAAGATTCAGTTAAATATGAATGCATCATTTAGTGCCTCAATCAAAGCTTATATGATACAGTTAAATAAAGAATCTCTTTGGTATCCATGCAAAGATAAAATTAGTAAATAAGGTGATTTGCATGGATGACACTAAGAGTGAAGAACTGATGACACTAAGAATGAAGCACTTATGACACTTTAGGTGAAGCACCAAATCCACTTAAGTTAGTATGTTAACTAAGTGTTAAACATTCAGTTAGAGTTTGAGTTCACTCCGATATCAGTCAACTATCAATTAAAGCTATTCTTGAAAGGTATGGCGCATGTATTGTGCATGGAGAGGAATCCAAGGCACCGACTTGAAACTAGTGCAGGCAGGGCACTAATGTTTGCATGCAGAGAGTTTGATGCTCCTAGTTAACACTCCTCCAAGACTAATCTCTATATTTGATGCTCCTGGAGCATTCTTTGAGGAACCAATCTACTAGGGTTTTCTTCGCATGTGTTTTAATTTGTTATTAATATGATGGGCATATGGAAATTTTAATACAACTAATTCAATGGATCTCTCTTCTCTATTGCACCATGTTCTCTCTTATCGAGAAATCTACTTATGTTGTAAAATTCATTATTTGTATTCTATCTATTATACTCTGAAGAATCGCTGGGATTTTTCATCCTCTTTGTTAAAAGGATTTTCCCTAGGGTACATTGTGTCTTATGTTGATGAATGTTTTGTGTGTATGATTTGATTATGATATTCATATGTTCATTGGTTCATTGATAAAAGTTTTAAAGTTCATAGTATCTCCATTATTGCTCAAACATCAACATATTCTCACCTAGGGGGCACACTTACTACACACATATTCATGAAAGACTTTAATTATGGACTTTAGTACTCCCATGCTCCAAAATTAATAAAACTAGGTGGACTAGAGTATTTTTAGGGGCGATGCAACTCTAACCCAAACCCCTTCTCGTATGGAATTTCAAGACCCACGAGCAACGTTATTTCCTATGTTGTGCCATTATTAATTATAATAATATTAATAATAGTATTGATAATAATAATAATAATTAAATAATAATAATTGCAAATTAAATAGAATTCAACTCATTAAAGGTCCATGGTCCTGGCACCCAGTGCCAACTCAACAAAACAAAATAAGCAAACACACCAATGTCTGGGGGCTTACCATTGTGTTATTACATCCACTCCCCCTTAAACATAGCATCATCCTCAATGCAATTATTTTCAAAACTTAAACAAAGAGGTGAGGGTAGTACTTCCTCAAAACTTTCTCTATTTCCCAGGTAGCATCATCAGTTTCATAATGGGTCCACTTGACCTTGACCTGCCTTACCTCTCAGTTCTTGAGACATATGACCTTTCTACCCAAAATGCAAACAGATTGTATTGGAAAACCCCCTTCCAACAACTATCTCAATCATTCTTAATGTCTATGATCATGGATTCTTCTTCTTCTTCTTCCCTTCTTCTTTTTGCTTGCATGCAACATCTAAATAAATAATAGAATTAAGGTTTTGATTTGTTTGCTTATAACTCTATTTTCCATCCATTTTCATATTAGACTTTTATTTTAGATACCAACATTCCTTAAAATTGATTTTTGGTTTGATTAATTTCCTCTACTTTTCTTAAACATAACACTCTATCAATTTAATAAACATTTATAAGACATGAAAATCAAAACACAGTGAAATATATTAAAATACAGTATTTTAGTTCTGTATGTTTCACATAAGACATAAAGCAATTTTAGTATATAAATATATATTATATAAAAAATTCAAAGATAGCACTTTCTATCTCGCAGAGCCTTAAGGTTAGCTCATTCACATCACAATAAAAAGCACGTAAATGATGTTCATCTCGGGGCATCAATTATTTGTGTTTTGTACTATGGTTAGTAACATGGTAATCAAGGGTCAATCATGCATATGGATTGATTTCAAAAGTATCATGACATGCATAATACTACTCAAATGTAGGGCATCCCTTCAATAAAGATTCTTCAGGAAACACATCCAAAATATCGATAGCAGCCCATGATACAAACTTCCTTAATCTTAGATCCTAAGAGTATTATCCCATCAAAATTGCTAATAACTAGCAATCCGACTTGTAATTTTTTTGAGGCAGGCTATCCATATGACATAATAATAATAAAAGCTATATTCTAAAGTCAAATTAAAATACAAGTCAACATGCACAAGGAAAAATAAATATGCCATGAACTAACTAATACACCAAATGGGGAAATTGTTTAACAAAAGATAAGATAAATAAAACATGGCCCATTTTTCTGCCTGCTAAGGAAATATTACTCGTGGTCCATGAGATATCAATGGAAGATTGGATGGACAGTAAAAAATGAATTATAGCAAAACTAAATCAAAATTTAACAAAGTGTGACGTGCAATCGTATGAAAAACAAAATGATGGGGAATCACACTTTTTATTTTAAGCATTAAAATTTACTATCGAATTGATCTCGGTATACAACAATCATCATTATCTTCAAAGTGAACTTTTGAGAGCTAGAAACATATATGGAAGATCTTGCGAGATCTATTAACCAATATCGAATTTAGTATTATATGCCAAATGTAGGTAAAACCTCGTTGTGAACCAACCCACTTGGACTTCAAACATCAGTTGCCGACTTTACTCCCTTGTGGGGGCTCTATGCAACCCTTTTCTTTATTGGTTGAAATTTTTTCCGATCTGAACTATTTACTCGACCTCCTCGCCATCTATTATATATTTACTATCAAGTGGATATAAAACTTTGATTTAAGTAGAACTATAAGTCTTTCTTTGATTATAGAAAGCAAAAGCGACCAATTTTTTTTTAATCCTCTTGTTGCTTGATGTCGTGTTTATCTTAGTTCTCACCATTGATGGATTTGGAGAAAAAAAAACATTGAACGTTGGCTATGTGATTTTCATGGTCACAATTTTCCAAGACTTGGTACCTTTGTTAATGGAAAGATTAAGCACCCCAACAAACATGAATGGGAAAGTTGGAAAGTGAAAAAGGTTAAACATCCAAATTTTTGCATTTGTTAAGGATGTATTAATTTATATCCATTCACTATATTTATTGAATTCAAATCTGCTAGTTTTTATTAAGAATTAGTAGCCATGCTTCTCAAGGTCATGTGGTCAATTCACTATATTTATTGAATCCAAATATGGTAGTTCCTATTAAGAGTCAGTGGCCATTCTTTTGAAGGTCACTTGGTCAAGTCAAGCCTTTCAGGGAATCAAGATTGGATATCATTTTATATTTCAAGCATGTTTTCCAAGATTTTAGGGAAATGACGGTTTCTTGGTTTCAACTGAGTGGGAACATATAGTACATGCAACTAGGCATGTGCACTCTGTAATGGTATCGATTTTGTTTGAAATGTAGAAGCAACAACAAGAAACATAGAGGGAAGTGGATTCACTTAAAATGGAGATTTTTAAATAAAATTTTGGAGGATAAAATTATTTAAATTTCATCTACTAGATTAAGTTGGTCTCATTGTACGAGATTATTGTAGTTATGTGCCTAGGAGAACACGGAAGTGAACATGCATCATCTTAATAATTTAATTGCATACATGGAAAGTTATGTGGTGAATGAGGCTTTGGCATGTGGTAGTGGGTAGGAAATGAAGACCAAATATTTTTATTTTATTTTATAATTTGACTAGGAAAACAAGATGCTCGTTATCATCGAAACAAATGACTAGCAGTTACAGTGATTCCGACTCCAACAATGACTATCTTTTATCCTTCCTCTTTTTTTCTTTTTCTTCCAACAAATTTATAAACTCCAATTTTCATGACCTCCACATCGTTTTCTCTAAGTGAGGGTACCTAGTCTAGGTTTTCACTTTAGACAGACAAATGTGATTGTATGAAGGTATACCTAGATGGAAATGGCCACGTGAAGGATTTAAATGTGCAATGTGGTTTACGAAAGGAGTTGTTAAGTAGTGATATACTCTAGATCACAAGGAGATCAATAGATTGACTACATGAGGCTTTGAGTATATCATATTCTAGAGGAGCCCTTGAAATGGTTCAACTTAACACAACAACATAACAATATGATGTTTTGAATCGTTTAGACTAACTCACCTCTCGATATCCCACAAAATCACCGATGAAACTGAGTATCTCTTGTTATTTAGAAAACCATTTTAACACTTACTTTGTTTTTAACCTACAAAATTGAGGATGTAGCAATCACCACCTAAACAACAACAAATATGGATCATTCTTCCAATGTCAACACCGATCGAAGAATAGATCCTACTATCATATTCATATGGCTCCCATTTTACCTTCTCTTCTCTATTGATAGTCACTCCTTTTATCTTACATACCAAGACTTATATAACTTCCCTTTTATGGTGCATTCCAGAAGAAAGAATTTCAATTCATACGGTTATTCCGCAAACCAAAGGATGCTTGAAATTGATATAGATATTGGGTGCATTCTTTAATAATTACTCTCTAAGTATGGCCATCATCAAGCTTGTTCCAATAATCTCTCTCTCTACCCAACCCTTACCCCCCTTCTCTCTAATTTCCCTAATCCCGCCTAAACCTCTACCCTTCACATTGATC
>LPNX010057216.1:290221-308117 GCA_001517045.1 Pseudotsuga menziesii | reverse complement strand
TCCCCCCCCCCCCTCTCTCCCTAACATCCCTCTTACTATCCCTACCCCTAAACACCACCTCTTCCCCTTTGTCTCTACTACTCCCCTTCCCCTAAACAACTCTTTTTTGTCTCTCCTAATCCACCTCCCCCTACCACTTACCACCCCTTCCACATCTCTCATTCTCTCTCTGATCCCCACCTTATATCATCCCTTTCCTCTAGCTTCCTTAATACTCCCTAAACCCCCACCCCTTTAACCATGATATTTATCTCTTTTACCCCCCTATAAAATTGATGCACATCAATCTTAGAACCAAGACAAATGTTACTACAAATTCATACAAATCAATTAACTCAATGAATTACATAAACTATGTAAAAGGTTTGCAACAGTAAAATTATAATAATTAATTCAAAAGATATATTACAATGCTCTACAATGGAATTCCTAGCTAAGAAATTTGAATCCCAGAGAGGTCATTCGAATTAAATGCATGAGATTGGATTACTTGTCAGTTAACACCACTCGATACATCAGTTAACGACTTAACTTCAAAATATTTGACTCTAACAGACTCAGAGGTAGTTTAAACTGAGTCTAACTGAGTCAGAACTCAACTGCATGCCAACAAGTAGGTGGGGGCACCTTTCTTACTTCAGTTAGCTAAGAAGAACTGAAGTGAATGAGCAAAAATAGGTGAGGGTGCCTTCCATGCCTCCAGTTAGATGGAATTAGGTCAAAATTAGGTAAAATGTAGGTGGAGGTGCCTTTATCACTTTAGAGAACTGAGAATTAGGTGTGGATACTCCTAGTTGAATGAGTGGGTGCATTTAATCAAGAATATCAACCTATATTATCTCCCCTAATGAAGGAGGAGGCTCAGTTAGGTTCCTTGAATTAAGGAGGAGGTCCAGATAACTGAAATTGATGAGATGTTGATGATGCAAGCACATGTTTGAGTCAAATACTTAGGATTTGTTTAAGCCCAAATAATGATGTGGAGTTAGAATATTACTCCAACACCCCCCCTTAAGCTAATATCATGTGGAGGATTAAGAAAGAGGGCCCCAACAACAAAGGCCATAGGTCACCTTGTACAAAAATAATCGTAAAATGCTCAAGAAAAATCTAAGTGAAGAAAGAGGGAAAAACCCAGTGGGAAAGAAAACCACCCCTAAAAATGAACTTTGAAGGGTCTAATATGCCCTCACCATAGTATAACTTACCCCCAACAATGAACAGAGGTAAGAGAACTTCTTCTCAGTGAAGCTCTTGGTGAAGATGTTTGTAATTTTCTCTTCTATAGGGAAATATTGCAGTACAATGGTTATGTCATGTACAAGTTCTATGATGTAGTGCATGTGAATATTGATGTGTTTGGTCATATTTCTATGAACTAGATCTGTCGAGATATTGATAGGACTCTCATTGTCACAAAAAATGATAGTAGAAGTGGTGATACCAATATCAAACTCAATTATAATACCTTGCAACCAAACTGCCTGAATGTAAGCATTAACTTCTCCTCGATACTCTGCCTTTGTTGAAGAAAAGGAAATGGATTCCTTTTTATTTCTTGACCATCAAATAGGCCCACTACCAATCATGAAACCATAACTGGAAGTGGACTTCTTATCAATGCTATCACCTTCCCAATCTGAATCAGTGAATCCAACCAAGTCAAGATCAGAATCTACAGCATAGTAAATGCCAAAATGTTTAGTAACCTACACATACTATAGAATTATTTTGGGTGCCTTCCAGTAAATCTCACAAGGATACTTCTTGTAACTTGAAACAACATTCACAACATAATAAATATCATTCTAAGAATGTTTCGAGTACATAAGACTACCAATCAATTGGCGATAGAGTGTGGAATCCACCAATGGTGTAGATTCACCCTCCTCAAGACTGATTCCTGAGAGGAATGGGAATGGTGTAGACTTAA
The DNA here is from genome assembly GCA_001517045.1 of Pseudotsuga menziesii. Classification (NCBI taxonomy): domain Eukaryota; kingdom Viridiplantae; phylum Streptophyta; class Pinopsida; order Pinales; family Pinaceae; genus Pseudotsuga; species Pseudotsuga menziesii. The sequence goes on along the minus strand of LPNX010057216.1, from coordinate 306,184 downwards.
ATTCTGCCATATTAAACTTGTTTATTAGGTACAAATCATATTTTTATCAGGATATCATGACCCCATCAAAATTATGAGTGATTTCTAGACTAAAAAATTGCTTTAGCGGGCCTAAATCATTCATATCAAATGCTTGGTGTAAAGCAGTTTTAATGATGTTGATCGAAGAAAGAGTGCTTCCTATAATCAATAGGTCCTAAAAATAAAGTAAAATTATCAACAAATTACCTTAATTATTCTGTAGATACACATTTGGATCTGATTTTCATCTTGCAAAGTTTTGCAACAGAAGAAAGGAATCCATCTTTGCATACCATGTTCTCGGGGCTTGTTTTAAGCCATACAAGGATTTCCATAATCTGAAAACTAATATCGGATATGATATGTAACCTTAAATATTATTCATGTATATATCTCCCTGCATATCCCCAAATAAATGGACTCTTCACATCCATATGGTGCACCTCCCAGTGTTTGGATGCGGAAATTGCCAAGACTAGCCGAATTGAGTCCATTTTTGCAACTAGTGCAAAAGTTTCTGTGTAGTCCACTCCTTGGACTTGTGAGAAATATTTTTCCACCAACAATTATTTTTATTTTAAGTTTTAACCATTATTAGAAACCTTGGTTCAGTAGACCCATTTGCATTGAACCTGTTTTCCCCCAGGTGGGGGAGATACTAGCTCCCATGTTGCATTTTTCGGAAGAGAGTGGTACTCCTCATCCATGGAAGCTTGCCATCTCAGATCATGGTGGGAATGATAGTTTGATTTTGGATCTGATCCAATAATTATAAAAAAATTTCACACAGCAAAGGATCAGCACATGAAACATCCATACCTTCTCTTTGAAAGTTTCTCGAGTTCTTCTTGGATCAACACGATTTCCAATGTTTGAATCGACATTTAAGTGAGAGGCTTCTCTTCCCACTTTGGAAACTAAGGGGTATCATTTGGATATGGATAAAAAATTGATTCTTACTTCTCATTAATATCATACATATTATCTGAAATATCATAATATTTAATTCCATTATCATCTCCATAATCTTCATCAGAAAGAGGAAGCAGTTGGCAGTTTCTTCAAATTAGAAACTCCTCTTGATGAATAGATTTTTGGATATAATATCCATGATTTTGTATCCTTTTTATTATTCATCATATCCAATAAGGATTCACTAAATACTCTTTGGCTCCAAATATTTTCTCTTATCAAGTGGAATTCTAGCCCATGATGCAGTGGACCCAAAAACTGCGAGATTGGACACATCAGGCTTGTTACCAATGTAGGATTCAAAATGAGTTTTAACTTTGAAGGATGAGTGTGGAAATATCTTCTCAAATTATGTAGAAACATTCATGGCCTTGGCCCAAATATTTGTAGCCAAACCTTTCGACTCAAGCATACAAATTGTCATCTCTTTTAGTGCTCGATTTTTCCTCTCCGCTACACCATTCTGCTGAGGTGTGTACGGGACTATGTGATGGATACGGATTCCATTACCCATAAAAAGTTGCAGCAGCTATGATTTGATATGTTCTCCACCATTTTCATATCTAAGAGCTTTTATCTTGCTCCCAGTGGCAATCTCAACAGAAGCCTTGAAAATCTTTAATTTTTCAAATACTTTCGATTTGTTTTAGAGAAAGTAGACCCATGTGAACCTACAAAGGTCATCAATGAATGGGAGAACATATGTCAATCCATTGATGGAGGTAGTTGGTAATGGGATTCTAATATCACTGTGAATCAGCCCCAAAATACAAGAAGCTCTGCTAGCTTTTCCTTGATCGAACTTGTGCTCAAGATGCTTGCCAACTATGCAACCCTTGCAGATCCCTTTTGAGGATTTGATGTTTGGAAGGCCTTCCACCATGGAATCCTTTTGTATTAGATACTAATACTTGTAACTGAGGTGTCCAAATATCACATGCCATATCCGGCTAACCTCATTTCCATGAGTCATAAGGGAACTTGGCTTTGAATATGGCACAAAAATGGAAAACTCATATGTTTTTGCAGCATGATTTTATTTTCCTACTGCAATGAGCTTTCTGGTGAATTTTTCAGAAATATCAACACCATTGGGGTTGAATACAACTTTATTGGTAAAACCAGTACGTGTCATTTGATACACAAACATTAGGTTTGAATCTAGAGAGGGAACATATAAAACATTTTGAAAACATCCATGTTCGAAGTGAACTGTACCTCTATCTTTTGATGAGATTTATGAATCATCTCCCATGTGGATGGAGATGCAAATTTCAGAGTCCAATTATGTGAAAGAGTCTTTTCTTGCAACCATATGATTCAAAGCTCCATATTATATGAGAATAGCTTTTGCATTTGAAACACTTTCCATGAGTGCATGACCTCTTTCAGGATTATATTTCTGATCTCCATTACCCATCCATCTTCCTTGTGCCATCTGGAAGAGTGATGTTGTTTTCTCGAAGAGAAGGCCCATTTGATCAATAGTCCTCTTCATACATGATATTTCAGGATGAAATCCCCTTCAACAGTAATATCACTTTGTCTTCTCTTTGCCCCTTTTCTTGTCTATCTTTGAGCCCGAGGGCACATATGACTATTTGGTTTTCCCCTTTTTCTTAGGAGGATAAAACTTGGTCTTCTCTTTCTTTTTCTTTCCTTTAGTATTCGTAGCCTTGGGTCCTTTAGCAAACAAATCTTGATCCTTGGAGGATCTCGTGGATCCCATCTGAACAAGTTTATCATGCTCATTGGTTAAGGACTCAATGAATGCATTCAAGGTTGTCATGTTCTAATTTGGAATTGATATTTTTCCCATATAGAAGGTAGAGACAAACACAGAATAATATTCTCCTAGCTTAGAAAGAAAATAAAGAATTAGTTGGTCATCTTTCCTCTCTTCTCTGTATTTCTAATTGAAGCACCAAATGTTTGAACTTGGTGAATAATTCATTTATGGTCTCAAAGTTTCCAAGATTGAGAGTGATTAGTTCATTCTCTAACTAATAAAATATCATATCATCCTTCTTGTCAAAGAGTTTGGAAAGTTTTTCCCACACTTCTTTAGGAGTAATCAATCCACTAAGAGGAAAAGGAATATCCTTCAAAATGGAGAGGCATAGGAGACCATAAGCTTCATCAATATTATTCCATTATTTGTACTTCTCTATGGTTGCATTGGGCTCTAGCTCTATCCCCATGGTGACTCTCTAGAGTCCCTTGGAGCGCAATATTATCTATGTTTTATCCTTGCATTGGTAATAGTTAAAAGGAGTAAGAATATTGCAAGAAGAAGAGTCCATTGTCTAGTTATAGAGAATGCAATTAAATATTTTGAGATACTTGCAGTCACACTATTAGGATTATTAATCCTCCCTTGCCCAATTTAGTCATATGTCTAAATCAGGAGTCATCTCTAAATCAGGAGTCCATCCAGTCTATTTTTAGTCACTAGCACCATTGGGTCCACTTGGCCTAATTGGGGCACATGTTCCAGTTACTAAAGTGTGGGGAACACTAATTGAGACCTACTACCACTGACTACACTTGCATGCATCAGTTTAGGAGCCTCCTATACCAATCCCTACAATTTAGGAGCAACTGGGAGTGTTGATACCAACCAAGGTCAGTTGAGTTGAGTTGGTGACTAGTCAAGCTAAGTTAGGAGTCAGTTACATTTAGTTATAGTCCTCTACATTCAGTTAGCGCTAGGTTGGCATGGCTACATGAAGGAGAGGTGAATTTCTCACCTACCAAAGTCAGTTAGCCTCAGTTAACACTGAATTAGACACTTGAGTTGTGTTTTAGAAATCTGTTGAACTCCAATAATGGTTTAGACAAGGTCAATTAACTATTGAGTCCTCTTATAATTATTTAGACAAGGTCTTAGTTACCTACAGTCAAGTAGAGTCTAATCAATTCGAATTTTCTCATGTGGATTTGAATTGCTTGTGGCTATTTATCCAGTGTACTTCATTGTAATTATTATCTAATTAATTTTTTTATTAATGAAAGCATTCACAGTTGCAATCCATTTTTGGACTGTCTCATTCTTCAATTGCTGAGTAAATTGTGTGATCTATCTTGCGAGTTGTTTGTTTGTCCACAGATCTATGTGCTTAATTTAATATGGTATCATAGCCTCGACAGACAAGGAACCTCTCCTCCTTAGATCTCGAGCTAGATCATTTTTTAGCAAAATTGCTCCTTCTAGTACTACACTAGAAGCAGAGAATTTACCACTTAATATCCCAAGTTAAGAAATAGTTGATCAAGATTGCTTGATCAACTATACTGGGTGTGAAGGAAATTCCAAAAGTGCAGACTGTTAACCTTATTTTGTATGTTTGATTGTGTGATTTACAAGTTATCAGCTCCTCTCACTACATTCGTTACAAGTAGCTCATTCCCCTCACAACATTCGCTACAGCAGCTCAGACCTCTCTACTGCATTCAAAATGTTCCCTCAAATGGAGTAGCTCACCCCCTTCAACTACCACCAGTGGAAAGAAGACATCTAGAGCTTCCTTCACACCAAGTTTCTCTTCAGACTCACAGAAGAAACATAGGCAATGCCAATTCTTAATCATGACAAAGAAAAGCACTTGAACATGCTTGGTGAAGCTCATGGATACTTGTCCCTCTCAGTCTCTCTAGATCTTCATTTCCACATACAAGGATTGAATACTCCCAAGGAGATTTGGGACAATATTGCTTGCTTATTTGATAAGCAAGATGAGATGAGGGTCTATCAGCTAGAAAATGAACTAATCTCTCTTAATCCATCCAACTTCGAAACACTGAATGAATTTTTCACAAAATTCAAGAACCTGATATACCAGTTGAAGCAATGCAAGGTGGAGAAGGAGGATGATCAGCTCATCCTTTCCATTCTATCAAAACTCAATGCAGACTACTCAGTCTTTGTATCAACTTTTCAATCAGTGAGGATCACTACTCCAAATTGGAAGATTCCCACTCTTTATGCTTTCATTGCATCTCTCACTTATGAGAATGACAAGTTGATCCAAATGGGGATCATTTGATCTTCCAGAGATCAAGCACTGGTTGCAAGAGGACCTAAGGGATTGAATGATAAAGGGAAGAAAAGAGATAAGTCTCTTATGAAGAAAGAGCAGTCAAATGAGCCTTCAGGTTTGAAGAGAAGCAAGTAGAATGGAAAAGGCAAGGTCCTTTGTTCTTACTGTGGAAGGGGCTTTCATTCAGAAAGCTCCTGCATTAGAAGACAACTTGATGAAATGGCTCTTCTTTTGAAGAAACATAACATTGTTGCACCTACTAGCACAAGGAAGGATGAATATGAAGAAAAAGATGAAGAATATCAAAGGAAATACCATGCACTAAAGGCTAGTTGTTAAACAACACAAGTCTTTCTCATTGATTCTGGAGCTTCCAATCATATGGCTGCTTCCAGAGAATCATTCTCTTCCTTACTTTCCTTTGATGGTCCTAGTATTCAGATGGGAAATGACAGTCAAATTCAAACCAAAGGGAAGGGTTTTATCAAGCTTAAACATGGAAGATTCAAATATGTGCTCTATGTTCCCTCCCTAGCTTCAAACCTATTATCTGTATACTAGATGACTCGTCCTGGCTCTCCAAAGCGAGTGATATTTGGTCCTCACTCAGTGGAGATCACAGATATCTCTACTGGGAACATAATAGCAAAGGGTGTTGCGAATCATGCCTCCAAAGCATATGAGTTCTCACACTTCATGCATCCTTAAGAACCAGTGCACTCTCAGCAGCCACTTGCAAGGGAAGGTAAAATCATTTCATCTACTCCTTTTGCAACTTCTACTAGTATTGCAGATCTAGCTATATCAGTTTATGAGACTGAGATTCAGCATGATTCAGATCCAGATCAAGTACCTACTTCCAAACTGGAAGCTAGGAAGATGTCTGAAAACCCACCTAACACTCAGAAAGGAAATACCCTCGTGCTATGTCATGCAATCTTACCTCCTTCAGAGAGATGCAATAGAATCCCTGTAAGATGCCACATGGAAAAGTCTCAGTCTCACTACATTTAGAAGAATAGATCTGATCACACTCCTCTTCATCCAACAAGAGACAAAGGTTACATTCCTCCTTCCTTCCATCCTCATTTTAGGAGAAGAAGGAGAAGTCTACATGCCAGGCCCTAGAATACCTATGAACAGAACACCATTCATGCTGCTTTTCTACATCACAAAGATGAAGGTTGTAGCAACATATTTCCATGTTTTTCAAACTTGAATCTAGATTCTATCTGCTTAGATAGAGGGGGGGATTTTTTCCCATGTGGTTTTTTCCCCAGCTCCTTGTATTAAGCAATTACTTTACTTTACTTGATGTAATGGGTGACCTATGGTCTTAGTTACCAGGGCCCACAGACTGTCCAAGTTAGCATTCCGGGGGGGTTTTAGGATTATTAATCCTCCCTTGACCAATTTGGCCATATGTCTAAATCAGGAGTCATGTCTAAGTCGGGAGTCCATCCAGTCTATTTTTAGTCACTAGCACCATTGGGTCCACTTGGCCTAATTAGGGCATATGTTCCAATTACTAAAGTGTGGGGAACACTAATTGAGGCCTACTACCACTGATTGCACTTCCATGCATCAGTTTAGGATTCTCCTAGAACAATCCCTACAATTTAGGAGCCACTAGGAGTGCCGATACCAACCAATGTCAGTTGAGTTGAGTTGGTGACTAGTCAAGCTGAGTTAAGAGTCAATTACATTCAGTTCTAGTCCTCTACATTCATTTAGCGCTAGGTTTGCATGGCTGCATGCAGGAGAGGCTCATTTCTCACCTACCACAGTCAGTTAGCCTTAGATAACACTGAATTAGGCACTTGATTTGTGTTTTAGAACTCCATTGAACTCCAATAATGGTTTAGACAAGGTTAGTTAACTATTGAGTCCTCCTATAATGATTTAGACAAGGTATTAGTTACCTACAGTTAAGTAGAGTCTAATCAATTCGAATTTCCTCATGTGGATTTGAATTGCTTATGGATATTTATCCATTGTACTTCATTGTAATTATTATCTAATTACTTTTTGATTAATGAAAGCATTCACAGTTGCAATCCATTTTTGCACCGTTTCATTCTTCAATTTCTGAGTAAATTGTGTGATCTATCTTGTGAGTTATGTGTTTTTCCATAGATCTATGTTCTCAATTTAATACACAAAAAACAAAAAAAATAATGTCAAACAACCTGCACTTTTGAAGTTGCTTCACGCCTGACTTAGTTAACAAAGCAAGCTTGATCAACTGGATTTCAAATTATTCAATATTTATGTGGAAAACTTTCTACTTCTGGTGCAGCGTTGGAATATTTTTGAGCAATCTTGCCAAATCTTCATCAAAGATCCATCAAAAACTCTGTAGAAGAGTTGACTTGTCCTACCATGGATTTAATACCATATAAAATTGATGCACAACAATCTTAGAACCAAGAAAAAAAATACTATAGATTCATACAGATTAATTAACTCAATGAATGCTAGAAACTATGCAAAATGTTTGCAATAATAAAATTATAATCATTAATTCAGAAGATAGATTACAATGCTCTACAATGGCATGAATAAACAAGAAATTTGACTTGTAGATAGATCATTTGAATTGCATGCATGATAGTGTCTTGCTTTTCAATTAACACCACTCGGAACATCATCTAACCACTTAACTGCAACATAATTGACTCCAACATACTCAAAGGTAGTTTAACTAAGTCAGAACTCAACTACATGCCGACAAGTAGGTGGGTGCACCTTTCTTACTTTAGTTAGATGAGAAGAACTGAATTGAATGACCAAAAATAGGTGAGGGCACCTTCCATGTCTCCAGTTAACTGAAATTAGGTCAAAATTAGGTAAAATGTAGGTAGAGGCTCCTTTATCACTCCAATTAACTGAAAATTAGGCATGGATTCTCCTAGTTGAATGAATGGGTGCATTTAATCAAGAATATCAACCCATATTAGCTCCCTGAATGAAGGAGGAGGATTAGTTAGGTTCCTCGAATGAAGGAGAAAGTCCAGATAACTGAAACTGATGTGATGTCGATTATGTAAGCACATGTTTGATCAAATACTTAGGATAAGTGGTAAATTAGGTTTTTTAATCCCAAATAATTATGTGGAATTTGAAAATGACTCCAACACACCCCCTTCAACCCTAATATCTATTTATTTCTCCCCCTCAACCCCCCCTAACCCTACTCCTAATCACCCAAACCCTACCCATCCTCACCCCTGACTCTCTCTCCCTCATACCTCTACTCCTCCACCTAATCCTAATCCCCACCCTTCTCTCTCTCCCCCAACCCCTAATCCTCCCAATCCCCTCGCAACCCTTTTTCTTATTGTAAATTCAATATGTTTTTTTTAACAAGAACGATTGTATATTTTATTAAGAAACCAGTGGTATGACCACTGGGAAAGTGTCTACAAAATTCCAAGTCCACTGTCTGAAAAGAGAGCCAAGAAGACACATAACTTCACTTAACTAGCTACTAACTGACTAAAAGCTACTAAGACCAATATGCAACCGATATACAACATTGAGAGAGTAGCAAGGCTATTACAAATCTTAAAAAATCCAGAGACAGAGAAGACCCATGGTTACTTCCCATGATGACCGTGCTTCTGAGATGTTGATTTCAGAGGATGTCGATGATGACCATGATTTTTAGATGTCGATTTCGGAGGAGCAGCTGCTCCGGTGACCTTCTCCATTTCCATCCTTGAAACCCGCAACTCCATATTTTTAAAACAAATTTCCAATTCTGCCAACAATGCCAACATTACTCGTTCATATTGCGAGAGGGATTTAGCAAAGTCCTCCTGGGTTTGAATTAAGTATTTATCCATAATTTNGGGGGGGGGGGGGTCAACAGGAGTGACTGTCTCTAATATTGGAGCCATGAGGATGGTAACCCTTCTAAAAATAGAGAACAATAATTCTACCCTTCTGAGGCTAATAAACCCGACAATAATTTGTAGTTTTGGGGGGGACTTTTTTCAAAATAACACTTTTAATAACATCTTCAGTACCCATTTTTCCCAAAATATGAACATAATTCATCACATGATCTACAAAGAGGAGAGAGGATGGAAAAGGATGCCAGTGCAGGGCCATGATGCATAAAATATTGCACGAGGTTCTTCTAGTTGAAGTCGAGGAGTTAAGTAATGTAAGGTGGTTGCTGAAAATGAGGCTCGCATGCCTCTTGCCATGAGCTTGCATGCCATGAACCTACATATGGGGAGCCTTTAAGGGCTACCACCACATGGACAGACCACATAATAGGCCATTCAAATCCATGTCGAAGTTCCTATGGGATCAGGAAGGAAATGAAAATCCCATTTAGGCTGAGAAGCCCTTTTCTCAAGGGGGTTGCGGCTTTTGTCGCTGCATCTGCAGCTTCGTTTAGACTTCTTAAGACATGAAAAAAGTCTGAAAGCTTGATTCCAAACATCTTCTGCAAAGGGGCAAGAGCGAAGCAAATTTCAAGATGATTCCTCTTGTGATAGGAAAAAGGGGCAGTGAGACGGTCCTTCCCATCCTTTTCTCTGAATATTATCTCCCATTAAGATACTATTATGAGCTAGGGTCTAGATAAAAAAGTCTACTTTGGGAAGAATTTTTACATTCCAAACACTTTTCCATAACACTGGGTTGTCCGAAACATGAGGGACTAATTTCACGATCTTGTATCCTGCCGCTATCCAAAAACTAGACTTATTTCCCCAACCCTGAGTGTCTTTGAGGTTCTTTTCTACCAGGGAATTCCCTTGAAGAGAGGAGAGTAGAGTTAACTTTTCATCGAGCAGATGTGGAGGGCGATTCAGCTAATTCCAATCTTTCCAATCCTTAGATCCCTCAGTTTTCCAGTCGGACATATCCCAGGGAGTAATAATATTTTGATCTTGAAGAAAGAGTAGAGTCTAGAGGCGGGTCCCCTAGAATGGAATATTCCAATATTTTGATTTGCTTCTCGTTTCCCGAGATCCATGTGAGAGAAGGGAAGAAGAATCCATGGGCCTTCATGCATGTGGAAAAAATAGATGATCTTTTTGTGACTCTAGGAGGAATGTCTAGGCATCTGATCCGTATTCCAAAGAAATATTTTTTCCAAAGAACTTTATTACTCCAAGAGATATTTCCTGAAATCACATTCCAAAGACGCTTAGCTCCTAAGGCTAAATTATGAGTGCACATGTCACGAATTTGGAGGCCTCCTTCCGAAACTGACCTTGATATTTTCCCCCAGCTGACCAACAAAAGCTTGTTTTCATTATGTTTTCCTCCTTTCCATAGAAAACGCCTGAGAAGAGCCTCAATATTTGAAATGATACCTCTCGGAGCCAATGGGATGGATATTTGATAACTAAAAATGCTAGAGAGGACTGATTTAATGAGCACAACTTTCCCAGCTGGATTTAGCTAGGAGGAACCCCAAGTGCTTATTCTGGATTTTATTTTGCTGATCAAGGGAAGCCAATTGGAGGATTTTGGAGCTTCTTTAAAAATAGGAATGCCTAAATATTTGAAATCCTCCCAATGAGTTTTCCCTTCTATTTCCATAATTCTAGTGATTTCTAACATCTCTTTTGGAGTGTAGTTCCAGCCATAAATTTGAATTTTCCTGTAATTTATTTGACTGCACGATGCTTCTTGATACATATCTAACTCTTTTTTGAAATTTATGGCGGAGTAGATGCTCACTCCACCCAAAACAATAGTTTCATCAGTGAATTGTGCATGGCTGATATCCTTGACTCCTCGAGCTATAGGAATACCCATAAGCTTTTGCTAAATATGGCTCCAGTTCAACCAGAATCTAAGCACCGAAGCTTGAATAACATAGAGAAGAGGGGAGAGGGTACATCCCTAACGAAGACCATAGGAGGCTTGAAAGAAACCCAATACCCGAACATTGACTAGAGGGGTGATCCAAGGGCCTCCAACACAATATTTTACCCAAGCAATAAAGGCCGGATCAAAGCCATAACGATGCATGACATGAAAAAAAATCATGCCTTACTCTGTTAAATGCATTAGCTAAATCCAATTTGATGACCATACCTTTTTTGTGCTGTTGAAGAATGGAGTGAATTGCCTCCTAAATAAGAATAATGTTTTCAACAATATGTTTCCTTTTTATGAACCCCCCTTTATTTTCAAGGATAATGGAGGGAAGGATACTTTTTAGTCTATTGGCCATAATTTTGGTGATAATTTTATAACCATATTGCAGAGAGAGATTGGTATGAAACGATCAAAGGAAAGGGCCCATTTTTCTTTAGGAATAAAAGCCAAAAAGGTTGAATTAGTGCTACCACCAATCTTGTTGCAAACCTGAGATTTCATAACCATCTTGTGGAGATAATTTTTAATTGTCTTTCAACAGGTTTTGAGGAACCTAGTTGTAAATCCATCCAGTCTTGGGGCTTTCTCGGGATCCATATTAGATAAAGATTTCTTAATTTTTTTTGGGGGACTTGAGCAATGAGTGAAATGTTTTCTACCTAGTTAAACTAAGAGGGGATCAAATTTAGAACTAGAGGGGATAAATCTACAAAAGGAGGCCTCTCTTTTGTGTAAATGTCCCTGAAGTGAAAATAAGTTTCCTGCTTGATTCCTTCAAAATCCTTAGTTGTCTGATCCTTAACATGGATCTCCTTGACCGAGTTAAAATGGTTTCTTCCCTCTGTTTGTTTGTGGAAGAAACTGGTATTTTAATCCCCATCCTACAGCTAAAGACTCCTTGATTTTTGTCTCCAGTCATCCTCTTCTGTTCGAAATCCTAAGTGGAGGGAGCATTGAAGCTTGGATTCCTTCTCTAGACTTTCCACATCCACTGTCTAAACTTCCAACTGGAGTTGGTGTTTCTCCAGAAATTTTTGGCCTTCCAATATCTACTTGAGAGTGGAATTTAGGGTCTTATCCCAAGCCTTGAGAGAAAATTTGAGTCTTCTAATATTTTCCTCCCAAACAAAAAAGGCAGAACCAGAGGCCCGTTCCTTCCAAACTGTGTGGACTAATTCATGAAATCCATCATGTTGGATCCATGTAGAGATAAATCAGAAGGGGATAGGGACCATATTTCAGTCTTTGGAGAGTTCCAGGAGAATTGGTTTATGGTCAGAGGCACTGAAAGGAAGGATTGAGGAGTCGGCATTGAAACCTAGCAAGAGAAGAAAATGTTGCACCAGAAATCTGTCAAGTTGAGCTGCTATAAGGCTAGTTCCAATCCTTCTATTTGACAAAGTATTATGTCCTTGGGATGGTTTAATGTCTTCCAGATCCCAATACATTATAATGTATTCTACAAATTCATGAAGTGGATATCTAACAATTGACCCCCTTTTTTTCCCTAAGAGGAGAGGGTTATATTCATGTCCCCGACTAGAATTAAATTCTCATGCTTATGGGTACTCACAAATTCTTGAATAAGATTCAAACTGATTTTTTTTTTTTTGAAAAGAGAACCAAAACATAGATATTAAATAGAATTACCATATGGTATGAATCTTTGTGATGAAGGCTTGTGAATATCCATTGAGTGCAGGAGGAGGTGTGGAATAGATCAAATTTGGAATGGTTCCATAAAGTTCCAATCCCTCTAGAAGCTCCTCTAGCACTAAATGAAACTCCTTTTTTCCAGAAGGAATTGCTAGCTTGAAGGAACTCATGTTCCTCCATTTTGGTCTCCTAGACTAGTAAGATCTTGGGAGTGGATATGTGAAGTAGATCCTTCATTGCTTCTTCTTTCTTTCTTCTCCCTAATCCCCTATAGTTCCAGAAGACAACCACCATTACTTAACTTTTGGAATGGAGGTGGCCCCTTCGGAGGCCTAACCTTTTTTTCATGTAGTTCTAGGGTTGAGCATTCCTTCCAGCATTGCTTGGGACCCTTGCAACTTGTCTCTATAGGTGGCTTCCTCTCTCAGTTCCTTTACTAATTTCCTTTCTCCCTCTTTTCATTTTGGTAGAAATTTGAGAAGGTCCCACTTCTCCTTCCTCCTCTTCGGACAATTCATCCTTTGTTCTTAGATCTTGTGGATCACTCTGATCCATTACTTTAGGGATCAACAGGCTTTGTTGTTTCAGGGTATTATCAATAGTTCTCTTTTATTTTTCCCTCAAAATTTTAGGTGAGGAGGGCCTTGCTGATAATTCTTCAATCGAGTTTACTCTTCCTTTGATCCTTCCAATGTAGAGAAGTTGTTTCCTGTTTCATTCTGAGGTTTCTGTGTTAACCCTTCCTTTTTGATAGGTGGGGGGTTAGGTTTTCTCCCCTATCTTCTCAATATGTGTCTAGGGTTTTCCTTCAGCCATTTTGCTTATGGCCAACCTTCTTCATTTTCCTTTTCTAATTGAATTGGCATGAGTTTTGGGAATTTCTTCTGAAAATGCCCGTAGCCATGGAAGTGTCTACACTTGAACGACATATGTTCATAATCCCATTTTTTATAGTGTTTCCAATATCCTACATTTAACTTGATTGCTTCTGGTGGTCCAGCTTCCAAATCAACTTCTGTACAAATTCTAGCACAAGAGTACTGATATTTTGTGTTTTCTTTGTCAATATACTTACCTAGACCATTTTCGATAGTTTGCAGGAAGGAGGGAGTCAAAAAATGGATCGGTAGATTAGGCAGTTGAACCCACACCATAACTGATTTGGGAACTTCCACGGATGGATCAAAGTTAGGATTCCATCTATTCAGATAAATTCCTTGGGGTCCCATGAAGTAAGATCCATTCTGGAAAATCAGATCTCGATCTTCTTTAGAGATGAATTCAAACAAGAAAAACGCTTGACCAACAACATAACAGGTTACACTATTGGAGATAAATGGATGCCATTTGTTCTGAATCCAGTTTTCTGTTGTTCTCAGAGAAGTCCAAAGGACTATCAACTGTCCAACTAAATCCTTATCTTCCAGCAACACAACTACCTGCATAGGTTAATCCGGAGGTAGTGCAATGATCGAGACCTCGTCCAGTGTTTTCACAAACTTGGGAGGTGGAGCAACTACTGGTTTCCGACCCTGCGTGGAGATAATCCTCCTGAGGGCTTTGACATCTGTGAGAGGTGGTGGACGGGGAGGCAGCTACACACCGTCTCCTGCGGCGATCATGGAGAAAACCTAGCAGAAAAGACCATAGAAGAGATATCATTAATCTTCCTAATTTGATATTACCCATTTAAGTTAGAAAAAAAACAAAGTTTTAAAGGTTTTTGTAAATTCAATATTATTAATATCACCTTGACATTTTAACTCTAAATATTACATGTGTGTTTTATAAAAAAAATTGTGCACACATTTTGTATGGTAAAATCACACACATTTATTTCGACACCAATTTTTTTAGGTGGGAAAAGGAAATTTGAATTTAAATAAAACCTACTCACATCCCTTACCACCTAAACCTATTCTCCTCACATGTTTGCATGTCATCCCTCTTCCTGTGTTTCTTATTCAGAGTTAGCTTCTGGTATACCAAACATGTGCTACGAAATATGCTAAACCATAGCTAATTGGGAATTTCATCCATTTTCTCAATATGCCTATGTTCTATCACTTGTTACAGTATGCTACACATAATCATTTTTTTATGAAATTTTAGACATATATTGAATTTTTTCTGCAAATTCCAAATATATAAGTTTTTTTTCCTAGTGTCATTACTTCTCAACTCAAAAAATACATTGTTAATGTTTCTTCCATAATGTTTTCATTTCTCATGCATTTAAAAAAAATTGTATGTTGCACTAGACAATATCCTCTACATGTTATAAAAAAAACATTTCATGATTATCACATTAAAACCTTCAAAAGTGGAATCCACAGTTGATGTACTATTTTTGAGGTTTGGTCACTAAGATCATTAAAAAGGAATAAAAATTACTAAATTTATTTTGGAAAAATAGTGTTGCACTAGTATTATTTGTTCTCTATATGTATAACAATTTTTCATAGGTTGGTTCCATTATTTAAACACTAAAAGGAGGGACCCACAAAGATATATAGCTTATCATTTTCGAAAAAAAAATTAATTGTTAGAAAATATCAAACTGTGGATAGTTATGAAAATATTTAATGGATAAAATTTATATATACAAAAACGTGATTCAATTTACTACATTTCATCTTTTTTACTCAAAGCATATATATTGTGAATGTTTTTCAAAATATCCATGTAAGTTGAGGGATGCTTGTTTTTTCAGTTTTCTATTTCCTCTATTGCGTCAAAATAGACCCTCATTATCTTACACTAGCCCATTCATCAAGGATTATGTTTCATTGTGATCATTAAGGTTTATGTTGGATTATGACATTCATCATTGTCGCATTGTGAAATTAATCTTGGCTGACTTATATCAAATTGCTACATTCCTAAATGATCATGTTGCATTGTGGCATTCATTAAGGGTTATAATGCATGGTGATGTTAAGAGGCCAATCACAATATTATTGTGCTTAATATACATCTATCAAAATTGATCAAGGTTTATGTTCTGTTGTGACATTAAAAGGTCAACCACATTATTATTTTTCTTAATATGCACTTATTGGCATTCATGAAGGATGATGTCGCGTTGTGACATTCATGAAGGGTTGTATGTTGGATTCTAACATTCCTTAATGGTTATGTGCGTTGGACATGTGTTTTACTCTTTGTAATTTTCCAAAGTAAGGGGGGGTGTTAGTTTTTCAACATTAAGCTAGCATTATTAGGATCTTTAACTGAGAGAATAACAAGTACAGCAATCAAGCACAAGAGACAATGAACACAGTGTTTTTCCTCAGGGAAACCATAAAGGAGAAAACCCCACAACTTCCTCAGAGATAGAATCAGCACCAAAACAATAAAATCCCCAAAATAGTAAGTGATCTCCCAACAGCATTAATCTTCTTCTTGTCTAGCCCCAGTTTCT